>CM076409.1:15251891-15547973 GCA_038363315.1 Mugilogobius chulae
GTGCTCTCACACTGATCATCCACAGACACCTTGCAGAGTGAGGGGTCCCACACATCACAGATCACCTGTCAGAGTGAGTGTAAGCCTGCGCCACACAAGACACAACTGTAGAGTGAGTGTCCCACTACCACCCACAAGACACCTGTCAGATGTGAGTGTCCCGCACACAACACACAGACATCCTCGTACAGAAGTATGCATAGGTGTCCTCTGCCCACGAACACATATCCGTTGATCTTTAATTATTGTCTAGGGTACAACAGTGCATATAGAACATATGCATCTTAGTGGTTATACGTCCCTTTAACTGCCTTGCTGAATTGCTCATGAGGGCCAAACAGCTGTGTCAGCGTTTGCGTGATTCGATTGGTCTAGTCGTCTTTAGGGTTGTTGGTTTTGATTGCATTACACACACACACACACATCGTGTCTTAACATATTGTAGGGACGCATGACTAGAACATGCCTTGTGGGAACGTCCTTTCTGCTGGTTCTACCGAGCCCAAAAAATATGTATGGTTTCTAAATTCTTGCAGTAATTTGACTTCAAAAACATTTCTTCCATAAAAACTTCGGGGACATTTCAGGGATAGAGATAGTTTATGAGACCCAACCATGTACACTGGTGATTGGAATGAATTTTTAGGAAATAATGACACACAAAATGAATAAAACTAATCTTTATTAACATAAATTGAATTATAATTATTAACTGTTCTTTTAAGAGCTGTGATTCGATCTTTACATAATATTTCACTGCTAACCAATCCCTCCGTTTGAGCGCGACTTTCTCAAGCCGAAGGCGACTGTGTACTTATCACAGTCTGCTTTGCCCGGAACTCGGCAGAGTTTATGAAGTGCATCAAGTGCTTTTCCAAGGCTTTGACCTCTCTTTGGTTCCAGTTCTCTTTACGACTGTCGGCGAGCTGAAGTGGGGGTGCGTGACGGTCCTTTGCGTGACGGTCTTTGGACCGCTTGCAGTGAAGGATGGTTGGATGTTTCAATTGTAACAGGCTGGAGATGTTTCATTTGTTTCGTCTGGCATTTCAGTATCCAGATCCTCTTCTATGTTCTGGTTCTCGTCCTCGTCTACTGTCCTGGAGGGCATGATCTGTCAAAAGTAAAGAAACAGCTTAGTCAAGCCGAAATGTACAAACTTTATGTATGTCTTCACCTGCCCAGATAGGAGCACCTGTCTGGGCAGAGTGTGAGGCTCTCCTGGAGTCTTGGGAGGTGGAGAAGAGGCTCCAGGAGGCAGAGTGTGAGAGCACTAGGCCCAGAGAGGAGCACCAGGCCTGGCAGAGACTCAGAGGCTGATAGTGGCCAGTTTGCTGCCCAGCATAGACCCACTATATTGGGGTTAAAAAGAGTGTTTCCTGGCCTGTCTGCTGGAGCTAAACTCTGGGTCTTTAACGGCAAATGTGTCACTTTGGATCCGACTTACAAGGTATATTTGGGGCTTTTTAACCTGGAACCTGGCCTGTGTGCTCTGAGCTCAAGTGTGGATAGACCAAAAAAATCTTTACCTTCTGGGTCAATAGTGATGTCATCCAGGCCTTTTCCCTTGAATTCAGCCATACGTCCCTGCTCCAAAGCCATGAGGATCTTGCTCACTTAGCCAGTTGAAGGGTGCCTTCTGGAAGTCTGTAGAACTGTCGGTGGACTCTTACATCATGCCCCAGGAATCGGCCAGCTGATCCAACTCTGTGTTGCTCAGGTTAAGAACTTGAGACAGAGTTGCAGTTTGTTTGCACAGTTTTGTGGAGGTGAGGCTTTCTGGGTTTTTTGCCCCACACATCTTGGCAAAATGCCGGAGACAGTCAGACCCACGAAAGTATGAACATGCTTGTGGTCTGGCAAAAAGGTATTTGTTTCCCGGTACAACCCCACACATCTCTCGCTTGCTGACAAGAAGATCCAATGCTTCCTGCATGGTTGGTGTCAAAAGAACCGGCACCTTCCTTCCTCTCTTCCCCGCTATCTCCAGTCTTCTGAAGTGTTGACACAGTTTCTTTTCTAAATCAGAGAGTGCATCACCCAGGTCTTCCAGCGCATCCTGGCTATGCGGAGACATGTATGCTGACAGAGGCATTTTTGATACTTCGCCGGAACGCCGTCTGTTAAGAGAATTATCTGAGTCAGGGTGACTTTTGCTAATCCAGCCCAGTCCTGGGGTTGACATTGAGAAGACAACGTGGAGTGAAGTTTCTGCTGCTCTGCATCCAGAAATGAATGAAGCACCTGGACATCTCTTGTGAATGGAAGTAAAAGTGGAGCATTAAACTTAGCTTCTTGAAGTGTTCTCAGTGACGCTGCAGATATCATTTCATGCCATCTTGCTTCATAGATTTGTCGGAATGTACGGGCATTTTTAGCTGCAACACTGTTGTTCTGGATGTTTGAACGACTTTCAACCAACATTGAAATCTTTGACAGACTATGCCCTAATTTGAGAGCCAGACTTGGCGTTTATGTATTGTTTTGTCTGTCATACAGCTACACATTTCACAGATTCTACAACATGCATGAAATTTGAAGGCAAAACATGGTCCTCAATAGTCTTTAGCTCCGGGTTTTTCTTGAGCATAACTGAAGCCTTCCAACTCTCTCAGTTTTTGACGAATATACTCATGTTTCCCAGGATCATGGCCAAAACGACTAAAAAGATTTTCACCAAATTCTAGAATACATGGATCTTTTTCACTATGGAAGAAACTTTATCATTTATCATGTTGCTTAGCAGCTTCCAGAAGTCTTGTTTGACCCCGGAGGTGGTGGTACAGCAAATGCACAGAGCGCCTGAACCGCGTTCTTCCTCGATTTGGCTCACGCTAGGCTTAAACTTGCATTTTGAGACATGTTTAAAAAGAATCTTCTTTCTAAATAGGCCTTGGCAGTGAACACAGTGCATGTAATCCTGGGCTTCTGTGTTTACTGATGGTTTCCTCGGGGAACAAGTTCACCTGCTCTCCGTTTAACACCTCAACATTATGAGCAAAGTTTCCCCTGTTTCGAAGATGTTCAAGATGGAGTTTTCTTTCTTTTGATCCTTATTATAAGACATGGCTTGTGCAACCTCGAGTTCATTTTTATGAACATGCTCCAAATGTCGAGTTATTTTCAGTAATCCTTTATTACAGAACAAGCAATATTGTCTCTTATTGTACTGGCGAGACCCATCTGCTTTTGTACTTACTGCCTGCACTGACAGTGAACGTTGCGTCGGACTGTCCAAGGAGGTGATGAGCTACTTTCTGGTACTTGTTGCTGTTCTGAAGGGGTGTCATTGGTATGTTGGATTGGGCTTTTGAGTGTGTCCTGGGTCTATTTTTTGAATTTCCTGGCAGGTTGCTTTCTGTTGAAATGAATGAATTAAATGAATCTCCACTGTCCCCATCGCTGTCGCTCAATTCAGGAACAAAAGCAGGGCTGCCCGATGAGGTACACCCAGAAGGTCATCTGAGTCACATCCATGCCTCTAAAACAAGCAAAGCATCTTATTAGACAAGGTAAAATCAAGCCCTGAAACTGTCTGGTTCTTCTGGAACTCAGGGGGTGTATAACCCCAAACCCAGTCCGAGCAGAGTGCACAGAGGCGGACTGGATGTCCCGGGATTCCCCCTCTCTAAAACCGGCTATTCTGTCAAAAATACACGGTGCTCTGGCTTAAGACCCACCCAGGGTTAAAGAGCAGGTCACGCTGCATCCATCCATGCCCTAAGAAGTGCCCCAGGCCGAATTAAAGTGTTTAAAATCGGGTGAGAAAATTGTCTGGTTCTCCGGAGGACAGGGACCGACCCTCCGTCCAACCTAGCCGGGGATGAGTGCTCTTCTCCGGGCATGAGAGTGAGCAATGACCCCCCTACCAGAAATCCAGAGCAGAGTGCCTCAGAGGCGGACTGAGTGTCTCCAATAATCCCCCTCTAAAACGCGCTGTTCTGTTAAAATAGACACAGTGTGTGTGGGCACACACTTAAAGTCAGGTTTTTTGACTTGTGGGGATTTTTCCCAAATTTGTACAGGGTGTTGTTCAGAACTTATTTTCATCAATTACATTGTCATTTTTGTGGGGACCAGCATTTTTGTCCCGACAAAAATTCAGGTTCCCACTTGTAGAGTGTGCTGTCCGGTGGTTGTCCCTATAAGGTGATAAAAACAAACACACACACACAACACCTGTCAGAGTGAGTGTCACACACACACACACCTCACATACGGTTCACACAGTTCACATAGTTCACCTGTCTAGTGTCCCACAAACTTGTTACAGTGCATAATGAATGGTTCTTCTCAGTAGATGGACCGACTCTCTGCTGAGACGTGGCTAAACCAGGAGTGTGCTGTTGTGTTCAGTACACCCACATTGAGGCCGAGTGTCCCTTCATCACATTTGAGGACCTCCTGCAGCGTCTGGAGGACCTGGTGTGTGACGTGGTGGACAGAGTGCTCCAGTCTCCTGCAGAGCTCTGCTTTACGACATCAACCCTGTAAGTCCACACACAGCTACCTCACACCACTCTTCACACCCACACTCGTCACTCACACACTCTTCTCACACACACTCTTCACACACTCTTCAACAACTCTCCACACACTCTTCACACACTCTTCACACACCTCTCACACACTCTCTCACCACACTCTTCTCACACACACTCTTCTCACACACACTCTTCACACCACTCTTCACACACTCTTCAACACTCCACACACTCTTCTCACACACACTTCTCACACACCACTGCAGTAGAGACCTGCAGGGCCTTCTGCCATATCCCGTAACATCGATCCCGGCTTGAAATACAAAGTTCCTCGCACCTCCAGTTTCTGCTAAACAACATTTCATTTTCCCAAACTGGAACTTCAATTCCATTTTTCGGTTCTTTGGCTTTAATCTACACATCAATAAGCAGAGAACAAACACCACACATGCCACACGTGAGCTCTTACATGCTCTACAAACAGCAAAAAACAAACAAACACGTAGCCTAACTGCCAAATGCACACGCTACATTGTTACAGCAATTCATTTCCTACGTTCTCCCGAACCAACTGTGTGACCTTAGGACAGCTAGCAGACAATTCACGTTCATTTCTCCCAAACAGACTTGCCTGCCCCCGCAGCTGCCAGGCTCTCAAACCAACTGCAGTGTGTCATCTTACCTTCTTAAACTGAAGAAACAACAGGTCCATATTCAATTAGAACAGTCTTCAGTGCAAGACTTTCTGTCTGCGTGTTGAGCTTCATAAATCTTGTGATCAGACCAAAGCCTGAAGTTCATGCCTAAGCGTAAGCACAACACAAAATATATCCAAACTTTGCCGTAACATCCCCTGCTCATCGCTGCAGTTGAAATCAGAATCCCAAATGTGAACAGCAGAGGCGCGTCTGTGCTTCAGCCAAATAAGTAAGAAATATATGTAATCCAGCCTTCATTTCTCCTTTTGTCTCCAGGTAAAGAGAGAGGTACAAGTTTAGTGTCAAAAGCAGATGTTGTTGCTCCTGAAGTGAAAGTGAAACTTAACTGGCTCCATGTGGCAGTCCACGTGAGGAACAGCTCATTTATCTGCAGTGCTTTGTTTTGAGTTGTAACTGAACAGACTATGTGACAATGACAAATGTAACACTGTTAAAAGACTGAAAAAATAATTTTGGGCTTATAATTAATATTTGAAAAAAAGCAAGAATCGAAACAGTTAAGGAACCGGTCCCGAAAAGCAGGTATTGTTAAAAGTGCACTGCGTAAGATAAAATGCTCATTATTACGATAAATCAAATGACCGTCCACTGGCCCAGGCCTGGATGTGGTCATGATGTTGTGTAAACTTACCGAGGTTGTCTCTGTAAGCACAGAGTGGAGCTGGTCCTAGTCCTCCTGCACTGGATTATTGGCATTATTTGTGTAGACAACAGACCAAAAAAATCAAATAAATAATCCATGGTAAATACTGCCATCTAGAGTCCAAACTCCCACAACACAAGAGTTATCCAAAACTGTTTTTAGCTGGAGATCAATAAGACGTTCATCTGTCGATTATTTTCATTAAAACATTAAGACTCGCACAGCAGCAGCCGCAGCACGAGCGTAAGCTTTCCCAGAGGAATGAATGAAGGACTGGCTTTTACGCACGGAGAGATGGAGATAATACACACGGAGTTTGGGCTAGTAAAGTGTTGTTCAGCAGAAACTGGAGGTGTGAGGACTTTGTATTTCAGGTAAGAATACACAGATATCATGCTTTATGATTGAATGTGTCAAACGAACATAATTGCCTTGTTACAGATTATTTAGGCTTGTGCCTAATCATTTTAAGTCTAGATGCAGAGAGTTATGCAGAGTTAGTCATTTGTGTCCATGTTGTTATGCCCTGGGGCCGCCACGCAACCTCCATGTTACCAAAAAAAAGTCGGGACCCAACGGACCCGCGGGGGTTTCTCGGGCGGGCAGGCACACGGGGGCGTCGGGATCGGGCGGGAACGGTCATGAAAATCTAGTTCCGTGCAGGTCTCTACCTCACACCTCTGTCCCTCACACTTCTGCCTCTCAGATCAGAAAGGTTCCATGAGCGTTCATGAGGCTGATTCTTGTTCTCATTATACCTTGTGTGTACCTCTGTTAGGATTTCAAACCACCCAAGCGTCCCTTCAGAAGAATGAACTACAGCGAGGCCATCGAGTGGCTGCGAGAACATGACGTGAAGAAGGACGACGGCTCATATTATGAGTTTGGAGAGGTGAGGGTCTGCATCTAACACACATTCTCAACCCAAACTGTAGTTCAGGTCAAAGCCAGCACATTGTCCTGGACACACATGGATCATGTCACGTCATAATACGTAGACTTGTTGTCTTTAGAAAAGACCTTGTCACACTGCAACCTGTGTTGAGAGAATGAGTGGGACCCTGATTGTGAGATTTGGGGTCAAAAGTTTTGGTACGAAGCTAAGAGCACTGAAGCTGGAGCGTGGCTGGGTCAGGGAGCTCTGTGGTTAGAGCTCTGGCTTCCCAGTCAGGAGAGGGTGGTTTCTCCCTCTCTTTTTCCCTCTCCTCTCTCTCTTTCCTTTCTCTCTCTCTCTCTCTCTTTCCTTCTCTCTCTCTCTCTCTCTCTCTCTCTTTCACTCTCTCTCTCTCTCTCTCTTTCACTCTCTGTCTCTCTCCCCCTCCTCTCTCTCTCCTCTCTCCTCTCTCTCCTCTCTCTCTTTCCCTCTTCTGGTGTAAATAATTAGTCAAGTTTAAGAGCAAACCGGGCAAAATGAAACACTGATGGAACCATTCTGAATCCATATATTTGCTCTACACAGTCTAAACTTTTTTGTCTAGGCAAAGGTCTGAGTTACAGCTGATGAAATAAAACCTTTAGTTCTGTTGCAGAAATAAAAGCAACTCAGTAAACATAAGTCCAGGAGTTCAGCTGCGCGATAGTTTTAGATGCATGACTTTTGTGTGAGGCGTTTTTCACTGCACACACCACACAAACAAGTGTGTCTGCAGTCACGAGGACCTGCAGCTCACAGTCTGTGTGAAAGAGTCCGCGTGAGAGAGTCCGTGCGCAGACGCCGTTCTTCAGCGGTTTTTGTATGAACGTAACCAGGCGCACTTCGACTGGGCCGCTGGACGTTAGACCAGAGCCTGCAGCAGTGAACACCCTAACCTGTGCGTACGCCTGAGGAAGAGCACTACAGAACTACAGAGCCCTGCGCTGTGCTTCACCTAGACCTTGAGCAACCAGAGACCAGACCGACGTGGACATAACCCCCGTTGTCCCAGGACTGTAGACGCTGTCACGCACCAAAGACCCTCCGCGCTCATCACACCAGGACCGTGAGCTCGTGGACAGTTGTCTCTCAGTCAAAAGGATTAGAACAAGGACACGCTGCTGCTTTTGAGTTTCTTAAAGTTCTCACGCACAGATAAGATTCTCAGGTAATGTCCACACATGGGATCATTTTATTATAACTTAGATCGACAGAACAGAATGTTGGTAAAGGAAAAACACAGACTTATTGAAGTCTGGTCTTATTAAAGCATAAAATCATTTTTAGACAAATATATTGATGTATTTTAATAACTGCATTAAGCATGGCTTTTTAACTAAATAAAGAACAAAATTAGAATTGATAGAAAAAACCAACATTTTCCTGTGAACTTGCACTGCTCCTGTGTCATCTTCTGCAGATGTGTAAAGGTTCACTAAATGAACTGGGATCAGACAGAACTGCACACCTGGAGCTCAGAGCGGCTACACAAAACATGTCTTCACGTTAGCGCTAAGACGAGGACTGGGGGCACAATATGTGATGAGGTGTTGTGTGGCTCTGTGTTTTCAGGACATCCCAGAGGCTCCAGAGAGGCTGATGACAGACTCCATCAATGAGACCATCCTCTTGTGCCGCTTCCCTGCTGAGATCAAGTCCTTTTACATGCAGCGCTGCTCCGACGACCGCCGCCTCACAGAATCGGTACGTTCACTTTCACTTTCAACAGTTTACCTCATGTTCACTTACTGGACATCTCTAAAACATAAGTGATGATGTGAGGTGTGTCCTTCAGGTGGACGTCCTGATGCCTAACGTGGGGGAGATTGTAGGAGGCTCCATGCGTATCTGGGACAGTGAGGAGCTGCTGGAGGGCTACAAGCGAGAGGGCATCGACCCCACGCCCTACTACTGGTACACTGACCAGGTACGAGCCACACCTCCGACACAGGTGCAGAACGCCCCCGTCCACTGACTTTGGGTTCGGGTCGGGACATGTATATAATCATATAATGAGCATGACCTTTGGTCTCTACAGACTCCTTGTGCACAGCCGTGTGCTGGGGGCGTTGGTTTGAAGCACAGTCCCACTGCGAGCTCACAGTCAGGGTACATCAGGGGAAATCTGTCCAGCTCATTCTAAGCTCTCTTTAGCTCACGAGTATTAATATCCACATTAAGTTTTGGCTTCAGATGGCTTTAGAACTAGAGACGCACTGATACCAGTACGGAGGAAAGAAACACACTTTCAAACAGACTAAATGACCGAAATCAGATGAAACCATTGGAACTTGTTGTCAGTGTTACGCAGGGATCCCACTACATGCAGCTCCTCTCCACCCCGGTCCATCTCCGAAAGTTGCCGCAGACCCCTCGCCCACTGTCTCCGCTCCAGCCCGCTGTCTCCGCTCCGCCCAGTCCGCTGTCTCCGCTCCAGTCCCTGTCTCCGCTCCAGTCCACTGTCTCCGCTCCAGTCCACTGTCTCCGCTCCAGTCCACTGTCTCCGCTCCAGTCCACTGTCTCCGCTCCCAGTCCACTGTCTCCGCTCCAGCCGCTGTCCCTGCTCCGCCCAGTCCCTGTCTCCGCTCCAGTCCACTGTCTCCGCTCCAGTCCTCTCCCTCCGTCCTGTCCGCTCCAGTCCACTGTCTCCGCTCCAGCCCACTGTCTCCGCTCCAGTCCACTGTCTCCCTCCAGTCCACTGTCTCCGCTCCTCGGGGCTCCGCAGGGCTGCGTTGTCCTGAGGAGCTCAAGAAGAGCATGTGCCAAAAACACGAGTTGTGAAATAAAAGTCCTCCTTGAAGATCAAATAACTCTATCAGGAGCACAGACGATCCTGTGTTTCACGTGATCACAACAGTAGGACGTGTTTTCTCCTCCTCTGAGGGTAAAGAGGCTTTAAACTGTTACGAGCACAAACTCAATACGTTGTCCTGTCCATGTGTCAGTGACATAGTCTGTAGTTAACAGTCTGCTGTGTCCAGGTATCAAAGAAACTTTATGTAAAACTACAAACTTTTTGTTATCTGATCAAATCAAAGTACAGTTGTGTGGAGTGATTTTACTTTGTAAATCCGGACATAAGTCACTTTCTTTTTCCTGTTTGGTGTGTTTTGATTGGTGGAGATTGACTTGGCCGGACTCGGGCGGAGAAGAAAATAGCCTTGATCCGTATTTTGGTCGTACAGCGACGGAGAGACGGAGCTGGACGGACAACAGTTCTGTGCAGCCACTCGGACGGTCGGAGCTGGGCGGAGCTAGTCGAAGCTGGGCGGAGCTAGTCGGAGCTGGGCGGAGCTAGTCGAAGCTGGGCGGAGCTAGTCGAAGCTGGGCGGAGCTAGTCGAAGCTGGGCGGAGCTGCATGTAGTGGGATTGGCGCATAAGACATGAGCAGTGTGGGCTGCTGGTGCACACTTTGTGACTTACTCCAACTGAGTTATTGACTTATTTACACATTTTGCTGAGATTACCGTGTATAATATAAACATTTCAGCTTTCAGCATTAGAGTAACTGAACTTACAGTTAGAGTCCATGGCTGTTTAAGTATTTGCACAAATATACAGTATATAGTTTTGAAATTAAACAGTTTAAAAAGTCATTTTGCTCATTTGCAATCTGATAACCATTGTCTTTAATAAAGATGTTTACAAAGATAATAAAGAGATTTACAGCCAATCAGAACGCTCTTTCAGATATCTATCTAGTTTAGTGTTCGATTGGGTCTGTTTTCCTCCTAAGGTGAAGAGCAGAACTCCAGCTTTACCATGATCAGACGTCAGACTTCAAAACGTATTCTGATCAAAAACATAAAAAGCACAACACGTGTGACTGGGACTTACCCTGAACTAGAATCTCCTAAATCCTTGATTCTGGCAAAAACAAGACACTATTTTGGCCAAAAAACACAACAAAAGAACTTTATGTTCACAGCAAAACAAATGTGATAAAAAGCCTGTTGACACGGCTGAACCAGGGTCAGATTCTGTCATTTCCTCTGAATATCGTTGTTTGCTCTGATGGTGCAACTTAAAGACTTTCACCTGAATGATCAAGGTTCAAATCAAAAAACTAAATCTGATTTTATTTTCTGCACTTATGCATGCATTACAAATTAAATACATACATGGTGAACATAACGTTTTTGTAAAAAAAAAGTAGGATTATAAAAGTACTACATATTGAGTGGGTGTGTGTGGCAGGTCTAAACCAGAGTCATGTACGTTATCCAGCAGACACAGTACACGACAGTGCCATGAACACGCCGTGGTTGATGCTTGAAAGCTGGAAGTTTCTCATGTTTCAGAACAAGTGACCACGATCAACCTTTTTGAATGATCGAGCGACCAATGGCGTGCGTCTGGCGCACATTGATGCCTCCGGTGTGTAAGCACCTTACAGTTTACTTTTTGAGTCCATGGGTCCATCTGATAACTCCAGGGAACTTGGACTTAATTCAACCACCCAGTTTGTTTCTGAACTTACAAATGAAAAAACTAAATACAAAATACTGGTAATTACTAGGACTTGCACCGACTAGTCGACTATAAAGGTCCACCGCGACTACTTTGAGAGGTAGTCGAGTAGTCGGAGAATAATTAAATCAGAGGTTGGCTTAAGAAAAAGCTCTTTTAAACTTGTATTTCTAACACATAAATGTCAGCAACTCGTTCTACGTCTCTCCCCGTGCTGTTCTTCGGCTCAAAGCTCTCGAACTGTTCGCTCCGTCTAGCCAAACGCACAGGCACCTGGAGCCCGCTGCACCCCGGCTCAAAGCACTCGGACCGTTTGCTCCAATTGACCAGCCGTCTCCAAACGCACATCATCCGCCTGGACCCGAGTCTGTGGATCCACACTGGTCTTAGAAAGTTTTACAGCGCGGTTTGTGGGAGAAGGAGACGAGAGGAAAAGAGTGATGAGTGATGTGGTGGAACCAGGGCTTCAGGTGGATTTGTGTTTCCTTCACTGTTCAAAACGCACTGACCAAACGTCCACAGCTCAGTGTGTGAGTGTGGACAGACTGGATCCAAGCGCTGTCAGAGCCTCCGCCCCGCTCGCACCGCACAAATAGGCTATTTAGCTTTTTTTTCTTCTTTTATGTAAAATCAAAGAGCCTACGTTCAGCTTTATTACAGGGCATTAGGTACGTCCAATGTTTTCTGATAATATGGTCAGAATAAATAAGCTGTTTCTCACAATTGCCCAGGCAAAATCATCGTGCCTTTGGATCTTTGTTTTTGTTAATGACGTCATCGACATGTCGAAGTCGACGTGACTAACGCTCTCGACTAGTCGACTACTAAAATTCAGTAGTCGTGCAACCCCTAGTAATTACTTTAAAGGCACTTGTCTATGGGCTTTGACTAAACTGCCCAAACTAGTGTCATCCAGGCCCAACTGCAAACGCCACTCAGTTTGTTCTTCTCCTGAAACCTTATGAAAGTATCAGACTACAGGGCCCGAGCTTCACTTCGTTGAGGCATTTGTGTGTTCCAGATGGTTCAATTTGAATTTCTAACCATTTTAGTCAGGCGTTTTTGGGAAATAGGCTGTAAAAGTAAGGCTCAACCGGGGTCAGCAGCCATGAAAAGAATCCTAAATCAGTCATGTCAGTAGAGTCTCACTGCTGTTGTCCTGTGTTCTCAGAGAAAGTACGGCACCTGTCCTCACGGAGGCTACGGTCTGGGTCTGGAGCGCTTCCTCACCTGGCTCCTGAACAGACACCACATCAGAGACGTGTGTTTGTACCCCCGCTTCATCCAGCGCTGCGGCCGTGAAGCTGCCTCCGCACACACACACCCACACACAGCTTCTGTCCTCACCGAGGCTACGGTCTGGAGACGCCACATCAGGGACACACACCTGTATCCTCGCTTCATCCAGCGCTGCCCTGCACAGCACACACACCTGTACACACACCTGTACACACACCTGCTGGCCCTCGTCCCTCCGATACCACAGGAATACTGTACAAAACACCACTGTCTCTGTCTAAATGTAACTGTTCTGTGAAGGTCCAATAAACTCTGAAAACAAACCTCTTTCTGCTCGTTCCTTTGTAGTTCCTGCACCGGCACCAGAGCAGCAGCTGCTTTTATTTGTCTATCATCAGGACATGGTTCTGGTTAGATGAGTGATGTGTATAGACACATTCCATAGCACCACGCAGTGCATTCTGGGCAAACACAACAGACGCTGAAGTTCACAGCTGGAGACAGGCGTTTCTTACAAGAAATGCCTTTTTATTGACTTTGCATACACGCACATTTACAGAAGCCCATTTTATTTATTATTGATAGGGGCAGTGCATATTAATGAACATCTGTAACAGTTACAGTGTAAATATGCCAGATTATAGCACAAATGCTACTTTCCATCTGTAGTCCCTGGGCAGGTACACAGATAAAGACAAGAAAAATACAAGAGCACAATAAAAGGAGCTAAAAGTGCTCACAGGCTTGGTTTTCCTTCAGCCACAGTTTAAGTTGTAATTTGAATGTGGCCAGAGAGGCACATTGTCTTATTGTGAGAGGAAGACTGTTCCAATAGTGTCCCTTTAAGAGAGCACTGTTTGTGTCTGTGTGGTTCCTCTCAGTCCCCTGGAGCTGTGGCCCTGATGCCCATCCCACTCACTGTCTTTAGTTTGATAAAGTCTTTCAATGGAGGAGGAGCGAGTCCATGCAGAACTTTAAAAATAAAACATGCATTTTTAAAAAGTACAAAATTCTCAAATCATTTCAATCCTGACCCTTTGCACCGCGCAGCCTCACCTGCTTCCACACCTGGTGATTTCATCCTAGTGTGCTCAGGACAATGCAATCAGACGGTAAAGCAGCTGATGTGATGCAGAATTTATAACTAGAGCTCATTTCACCATTACATCAAAACCACAGCTGTCACACGGTATATTTACACATGGGACCGGTGGCACGCATATATCTATATGCGTCCACAACATATATCATATTCATATACATATATGATATTCTAAACTATGAAATGTGCAGTGAGTTCCACAGTTCCAGAGCGGTGCATTGTGGGATGACTCTGTGCTTCTGGGGCCAAACAATGAACCCACTTGAAACATTTAAAAACATAAATGAGTGAAGCGTTCACGTTTATGGATCTGACATTGAGAAAAGCGAGCCATAATGTTGATGTGTTGGTTGTACAGAGGGAGCGGCCGGGGCTAAATTCTTAGTTTAAAACACAAATTTTGACTTTTTTTTTTTCTGGCGGAAATGGGCTTCCATCATTTCGGTTTGGTTTATTTATTTTATTTGACAAGGACACGCACATTAAACATGTAGCATACTACAACAATTACAGCCTTGGCTAATTTGCGATGTCTGTCTTTAGTAGGGCTTTTAAAGACAAAAAACATGGTTAAAAAAATAATAATAATAATACATTTTATTTCAAGGCGCTTTTCTTGGCACTCAAGGACACCGTACAATACAAAGGATAAAAATAGGCAGTGCAATACAGATAAAAATGGATAAACAGGTGATGGAGTTATGTGGAGTAGGCTATTCAGAACAGATATGTCTTGAGGCGACATTTGATATGATTTGATAAAAGGCACCAGAATGAAGCCAAAAACACACTTCTTCACCACGATGCCACGATTGTCCGACCAGAGGGATGGAGCTATTGGCTGCTCCAAGTTGGACGGTGTTGTTTTATGTCTCCAGTGTGTTTGGAGTCACCGCTCTACTATTAGTCGTCTTGTGGAGCGATACCAGGCCACTGGTTCCTCTAACGACCACCCTCGTACTGGTGGCCCCGTGTAACGACCGCTGCACAAGACCAACCGCCCCCCCGCACATCTCCGTGACAGGTTCAGCCTCCACCAGGTCCACAGCCCAGACCATTGGGACACACCACAGGCCAGTGTAGAACAGAACCATCCGTAATCTCCTCTGCGCTGACGATATTCGACCATATGGGCCATATGTTGGATCAGTGCTTAGAGCTCGATTCGAATGGTGCACTCACATCGTCGTTGGACTTTGCAGAGGTGGTCCCAAGTCGTGTTCAGTGACGAAAAATGTTCCAGTGCTTCAGAGCAGATGGCTGAGATCAGGTGTACTGGAGACGTTGGGAGAGGCTGAACCTTGTGTGGCCAAGTGAACCAGTGGGGTGGTCCCAGTGTCATGGTTTGGGCAGACATGTCGGCAAATCACCGGACAGACCTGGTTTTCATCGAAGGAAACCTCAATTGTCTCCGTTATCGGGATGAGATCCTGAGGCCTGTGGTGCTCCCTTTTCTGGATCAAGTTGGGGCGAGAGCTCTGTTCCATCACCCCAGGACCCCATGTGACCCCAGCCATGAGTCTGGACTTAAATCCCATTGAAAATGTCTGAGATCTGCTCAGTGTGCGCCTCCAATGACGTGGGCATCAGCAGCAGCTGAGGGCAGCACTGGTGGAAGAATGGGCGGCAATTCCACAGGATCAACTCAGACACTACAGCTGATGGATCCATGAGGCTGAATAACCTCTGTCCAGGGCCAACGGGGTCAGTGAACTATTGACAGTCTGATGAAACTCTGTCACTTTTGGTTTAGAGTTGCTCTATTGTTTGGTTGTGTTATTGGACTGAAAATGTGTAAACGCCACAAGAGTTGGTCAGAGGATTAGAAATGGATGTAGAGTTCATATGAAACAGGCGGATCTCAAAAATAACATTATTTTGGCCCAAAACTCAAAAACGGAGTGTTCCGTTTCTTTTTTCCTTGAGTATATATATATACATATATATATATATATATATATATATATATATATATATATATACATATATATATACTATACACACATATATATATATATATATATATATATATATATATATATATACATATATATATACTATACACACATATATATATATATATATATATATATATATATATATATATATATATATATATATATATATATATATATATATATATATATATATATATATATAGACCCATTTACTGTTAGTAAACAAAGATGGCTGCGTGCGCTAACTGGTGCCTGAGTGGTGCCCAGTCTCAGGCTTTTCAAGCTCC
The DNA here is from genome assembly GCA_038363315.1 of Mugilogobius chulae. Lineage (NCBI taxonomy): Eukaryota > Metazoa > Chordata > Actinopteri > Gobiiformes > Gobiidae > Mugilogobius > Mugilogobius chulae. Next base: position 15,267,704 of record CM076409.1, read on the forward strand.
GCAGGTGCATTTTCATTAAAAAATCGCAAAACTCTCTTTAAAAACTCAATTTAACGAACGACAAGCGACTCCAGATCCATGTACAGTTAGCTACTGAATGTTAGCATGACGTTAGTAAGTGTCTCGACATTCAGCGACCTGATATTTACTTATATTTGATGGAAAACTCATGTGCACAAGAGAAAAGCTTTGATCATACAAATCCCTTGATGAGTTTGACGACGTAATCTGTGGAAAAGTACAGCAGGTGAGTTACCATGACATTGGATAAGAGTTTTGTGCAAGTTGTGTTAATTATTTATCAATTATCAGTGGAGAATTAGACTCACAGTAAACTGCACCTGTGTGGTATTATTTTTTGCTGATTTCTACAGAAGATTATTGTATAAAAGACTCTGAGGATATACTTACATGACTCTGAGGTCATGTATTTGTTTTGATAGTGATCCCTCATTTTTTCTATACATTTTAGCGGCAAGCTGATTAGCCCAAAAAAATCACGAGATATAAAATGTGTCACTGGTGCAAACCCAAGGAACACATTAGGAATGGTCAGAGCTTCGTTTGAAGTCATTGTTGAGTTTTCTAACCGTTTAATATCGTTAGTACAGCTTACTCATTTTGTATAGAAACTTATGGGGAAACTCAGCGGAGGCACCGGTGCGGCTCCGCCCCCAAAATGACGTAGGCTCTGAACGGGTCTATATATATATATATATATATATATATATATATATATATATATATATATATATATATATATATATATATATATATATATATATATATATATATATATGTATGGGGTGCTGATTACACTTTGTGTTTCTTGCAAATACGTATAATTTTAGTATGATTTATTTTGAACAAAAAAAACTAATATGGTATGTAATATGTATATAAGGACAGATTTGAACACCCAAGTCACACTTTGTTGCTGTGGTTGTGATGGTTGTTGTAGACAGGGTGGGTTGTGGTTCAGATTTTTCTCTAAATCTTTATAAAGTTGTTTAAAACCCACAACCAAACAACCAACCACAACCAACCACAACCAACCTACTATTAACCCACAACCATCCCACATCCAACCACAACCATCCCACATCCAACCACAACCATCCCACATCCAACCACAACCAACCCACAACCATCCCACATCCAACCACAACCATCCCATATCCAACCACAACCATCCCACATCCAACCACAACCATCCCACATCCAACCACAACCATCCCATATCCAACCATAAACAACCCACATCCAACCACAACCATCCCACATCCAACCACAACCAACCCACATCCAACCACAACCATCCCACATCCAACCACAACCAACCCACAACCATCCCACATCCAACCACAACCATCCCATATCCAACCACAACCATCCCACATCCAACCACAACCATCCACATCCAACCACAACCATCCCATATCCAACCATAAACAACCCACATCCAACCACAACCATCCCACATCCACCCACAACCATCCCACAACCATCCCGCATCCAACCACAACCATCCCACAACCATTCCACATCCAACCACAACCAGCCCAAAACCATCCCACAACCAACCCACATCCAACCACAACCATCCCACATCCAACCACAACCATCCCACATCCAACCACAACCATCCCGCATCCAACCACAACCATCCCACAACCATTCCACATCCAACCACAACCAGCCCAAAACCATCCCACAACCATCCCACAACCAACCCACATCCAACCACACCCATTCTACATCCAACCACAACCATTCCACATCCAACCACACCCATCTCACAACCACCCACAACCGCCACAACCAACCAACATCCAACCACAACCATCCCACAACCAACTCATATCCAACCACAACCATCCCACAACCAACCATGACCAACCCACATCCAACCACAACCAACTACATCTAACCACAACCATCCCACAACCAACCAACATCCAACAACAACCAACCCACAACCGACCACAACATCATACAACCATCTCACAACCAACCCTCAATGTTGAGTATATCATAGAAAAACTGCTTTGAAACAATTTGATTAAAATTACAAATAAAAAATATAATAATAATAAATCTAAATACGAGTAGAAACATGAAGTTGTGGCACTCATTAGTTTACAGAGGTGCCCAAGCTTTTCTTCAGCTGGACATAGTAACAAGGGTGGAATCAAAAGTTTATTTGCTCTGAGATTCCTAATAAAACCATCTTTTACTAAATGTAAAATATAATGAAGTAAACACTCAAACGTCAATACTCCAAATTGGTCCCTCATATACGTATATGTTCCAGGCAAAGTTGATAATTCAGGCATTCTATAAAATGCCTGACAACTTTTAGCCAAAGTAGATCATCTCTGACAAAGCATGTATTCTTTAATTAAATACCATCTGAACTTGGCCCTCCAGTGGGACGAACTTGACGTGTTGATGTTAGAGTTTTATTTTAATACATTTTACTCTTTTTATTATTTCAAATATTAAGCCCATTCCCCTAAAACCCCGTTAAACAAAACGTTTTATTTATTTATTTGAAAAAAAAAAAAAAAAAGTATTCCGCCCTTGACATGATACTATGTATTTATTTGTCCATCTGAAGAAATGTTTTGGCACCCCTGTAAAGTCTTGCCTTGTTGTGGTTGATTTGGTTGGTTATGCAAAAAAACATGCAGGCAAACAAGATTTTGATATGTTAAAAAAAGAAGTTCCATTTCTTATACAAACTTTGTTACGACACCAGTGAGTGAGTGCAAAAATGAAAATAGATGAAATTGCCATCTTTCTATAGCGTATGGAGATTTTTTTTATCCATTTGTAATTTAAATCAAATTATTTCAATGCTCAATAACCAGTTTTTGCAAATCTCCAAAACAACGTTCAAAATTGGATATATTGCCGCCTAGCTCTAATTGTGGGAGTGGTTGTGATTGTTTGTGGCTGTGATTGTTTGTGGTTGGTGCTTAGTTGTGGTTGGCTGTGGTTGGTGGATGTAGTTGATTGTTGTGGTTAATGATTGTGGTTGGTGCTTGGTTGGTGACTGTTTGTGGTTTATGATTGTGGTTGGCTGTGGTTGTTTGTGGTTGGCTGTTGGTTGTGGTTGATGGTTGTGGTTTGTGGTTGTGGTTAGTAGTTTGTGGTTGGTGGCTGTTTGTGGTTGGCTGTGGTTGATGGTTGAGTGTGGTTTGTGGTAGTTTGTGGTTGGTGGTTGTGGTTGGCTGTGGTTGGTGGATGTAGTTGATGGTTGTGGTTAATGATTGTGGTTGGTGCTTGGTTGGTGACTGTTTGTGGTTGATGGTTGTGGTTGGCTGTGGTTGGTTGTTGATTGTGGTTGGGGGTTGTGGTTAGTAGATTGTGGTTGGGGGTTGTGGTTGGTGGCTGTTTGTGGTTGGCTGTGATTGAGTGTGGTTTGTGGTAGTTTGCGGTTGGTGGTTGTGGTTGACTGTGGTTGATGGTTGATTGTGGCTGATGGTTGATTGTGGCTGATGGTTGTGGTTGAAGTTGGTGTTTGTCATTGTGTTTTGGGAGTAGTTGGTTGTTGGTGCTGGTGAGGGTGGTTGTGGGAATGGTTGGTTGTGGGAATGGTTGTAAGTAGGGCTGGGCAATATTAATAAAAGTAGATATCTCAATAATTTTTTTTGGCATATCTCGATTACAATATTTTGCCGATATTATGTCAAACCAAAAGGGAAAATGTTCAAATGTGTCTTTAAATGTATTATTTGAAGTGTAGTGATCAAACAAATAACGCTGTAGTCGACTTTTTAATTTTTTTTTTTTTTAATTGACCTTTATTTAACCAGGGAAGTCCCACTGAGATTCAGAATCTCTTTTGCAGGGGAGCCCTGGGGGAAGGGTCAGGGGAGGCATTAATGGACATGTTTTTAGTTGTAGGAGGAAACCGGAGTACCCGGAGGAAACCTACGCAGACACGGGGAGAACATGCAAACTCCACATAGAAGGGCCCCGGGCGGCCCGGGAGTCGAACCCAGGACCTTCTTGCTATGAGGCCAAAGCGCTAACCGCTGCGCCACCGTGTCGCCCCACACTTAACACGTGTGTTTTCAATGATCCCAAGACCACAGGTTTTTCATTTGAAATAACTATTTGTAAAGAAAAATATGCAACTAAACAAGATTGTTGAGTATAAAAAGTCAGACTAACAAATTTTGGTGAATGAAGACCCAAATGAGTGAATAATTGACAAAAATATTACATTCCAACCCTTATTTGAAAGTTGACAATGTAACTTTCTTCCTTTGCCTTGTTAAACATCTCATATTGTGTACTTTTTATTATTAATTATTCATTAATTTTGGATATCTTAAAAACAACAATCACGATATCATCTAAAATTTCGATATCTTGCTAGTTGTAAGGGCTGGTTGTGTATGGTGGTTGTGTTGGTTGTGGTATCTAATGTCCACAATTCAGTTGTTTTTTATTTAAAAAAAAAAAAAAAAAGGCTAAATGTTTTAAAGGTTTGCAAATTAGCCTTTTAATTAAAACAAAAAAAACCAACAAAGTAAACTACAACCACGTAACTGACCACAAGAATAAAACACAACAACCATCACAACTACAACAACAAAGTAAGACTTTGCAGAGGTCCCCAATCTCTCCTTAGTTGGATAGATTAATAATAGGCTATATATTTTTAGTTCGATAAAAACAACTTGACTTTTGAAATGTGTGAAATGAGCTGGAATATAACTCACATAACTTCTAGAATGTGAACCGTCTGAAGCTACACGTGACGTGTGACTGGTTTTGTGCTTTTGTTGTGAAAGTCACACCGGACGTTGCAGCGGAGGCTCGCCCTTGTCTCGCTTATGTCACGTCAAGAATGGTCAGCAGCAGCTCGTGAGGCTGGAGGAATCCTGCTGCACATCGGGGTGGACCGTGGGTGGAGGGACAGGGACTGTGTCTGTGTCCACAGCTGTGTTTAGTGAACACGAGCTGAGTGTGAACTGAAGAGGAGCGTGATGACGGCGGCACTGGGCGCAGGGCGCCTTTTCTACTGTGAGTACCTCCACATTTCTATCCTAATCTACTTGTGACTCGTGCACAGGACACGGCCCGGCTCTGTCTGTCCCTTCGGTCACATTTATCACCTCAAGCGACCCGATCTGTCCCGTAACTCCTGTCGGACACGGGGGAGACACGCTGTTGACATTAGCGACGGCGGAGTGACGTGTGACGCAAACAGACGCTAGCTCGTTCACTCGTGCCCTAAAGTGCTGCTTCTCGTGAGGAAAGGAGCTTTAGTTTTCTCTCGTTTCTTTGCTCCTGTTCATGCGGCCAAACCAAACCTGTTCTGCACTTCCTCCTGAACGTCCTGGCGCGTGCCGCTTACGCACCGCTCTCCGTCACTTTAGAGCTCGTGTTTTACATGTTTACCCCGCACACAGCGCACACACAGCGCACACACACCGTACAAGTGCGTGTTTGCAGAGAGGAGCTTGTGTTCTCTCGTCGTGTCTGAAGCGTGGACAGTTACACAATTTCAACGCTGTGAACTTGCGTAATGTGAGCGGTGGCCTCCTGGCGGTGGCTCCGGGAACAGCAGGCTCTGTACTTCAAACGGTTCTTATCAGAACAGTTGTAAACGCGCTTTCACGACGCGCGTGTGTGTGGGGTGTGTGTGTGTGTCATCGGTAAAAGTCTTCCTCTTCCTTCTTCCTGCTGCTCCAGGTCACGTCTGTTCTTAGACACGCTGCTGTTTCCCCCAAAAGTCCCATAAACATGTATTTTGTGTACACAGTTTACAGGTATGTCTCAATGAATTAGAATATCAAGAAAAACTTCAATATTTTTTGTAAATGGATTCTGAAAGTCAAACCTGTGTATCATTTCGATTTTTGACACATGAAGTGAAATTATTTATTGTTTGAAAATTTGCTTCTTCTGATTTAAGAAGGTAAAAATGTCTAAAGAAATTAGAATATTGCAGAAGATTATTACAAACACAGATATTTGAACAAGACATGTTAGATTTCTAAAAGGTTTCCTCATTTCTATGCCTTCATATTTAGTTGTGTGTCCTTTTACATGAGTTAGTGCATCAGTGTGGTGAGTCTGGAGATCAGTCTGTGGCTCTGCTCAGGTCCACCTGAAGCCCAGAGGTCTTCAGCTCATCTGCAGCATTAGGTTTGGTGTCTCTCATCTTCTTCTGAACAAGACTTTATGGATTCTCCATGAAGTTCAGCTCAGGTGAGTTTGCAGAGCAAACAAACACAGAAACACTGTGGTCAATGAACCTGTGTGGACACGAGTTAAGTCCTGCTCAAACATGACATCAACTTCTTCTCAAGTTGAATTGGCTGAAAACTGTAAAGTTCTGGAGTCACTGAAGATGCAGTGTGTTTGAGCAACACTTAACTCTCTGCAGATGAGCTGAAGACCTCTGGGCTTCAGGTGGACCTGAGCAGAGCCACAGACTGATCTCCAGACTCATCACACTGATGCACTAACTCATGCACAAGAAGACATGAACAGTCCTTTTAGTTTTTACTATCTTAAGCCAGAATAATAATGTGGCCATACCAGCTCACCAAAGCCAGGGTTGGGCCTGGGCAGTACTGGGATGGGAGACCGTGGAGGAACACAGGAGCCACAGTGGGACAGAGGAGAAACTCATTGTTGTGTCTTTAGGCAAGACACTTCACCCACATTGCCTAGTCTGGTTCCAGTGTGTGGATGAATGGTTGGTGGTGATCGGAGGGGCCGAAGGCACAAAATGACAGCCTTGCTTTGTCAGTCTGCCAGGGCAGCTGTGGCTACAATACTAGTTTAACACTACCCAGTGTGGAATGAATGAATAATTCATAATGTGAAGCGTCTTTAAGTGTCTTGAAAAGCATTATTATTATTATTATTAGAATAATCCAACGTTTAAAAAACAAAGGCATGAATAGTTTCACTTCATGTGTCACTAGTTGAACTTTCAGAATCCATTTACTAAAAATATGGAACTTTCTACTGATATTCACATTTTGGAGACATACCTGTAAGTACGTCTCGTCCAGTTTCACAGAAATACCGTCCCCTTCAGTTGTTAAGTCGATTAATCGGCCGATGCAGTCTTAGTCGACCAAAAGTTATACTATCGACTAGGGATGGGACGATATACGTTATTATCACTAATCGCGTTAATTAAGGGCTGCAATTAAATAATCGTGGCGTTTTGTCATAGTGGTGACAATCGTACGTGACTGGGGGAGTGTCTAATACGTGGCCTCTGCTGTGGCCGATAACCGATCTTGCAAAGCAGATGTAAGGTTTGGACTTTGTTTAAAGTCTTTGTAAGTCTCTGTGATAGTTCTGTCTGCTCTCTGCTGCCTCCTGCTGGAAAACCTGCACTTTTATTTTTATGTTTGACAGAATGTTTTTAATGCACTTTTCTTTGTCTTGTTTGAAAAATAAAGAAAAAAAAAAAAAAAAGAAAGAAAGACAATAGTTCCGTTGTAGATTTGATCCTTGTATTTGCAGAAATGAACTGTAGCCACTGTGTGTAAATAATCATAGTGTTGTATTTGTGCTGTGTGGAGCAGGTGTGAGGAGCAGCGCGCAGCTCGGTGCGAGGAGCAGCGCGCAGCTCGGTGCGAGGAGGCGCTCCACTGCTGCCGCTCTGGCCCAGACCACAGCTCCAGAGACACAGGAGAACAGGTACCACCGATGTCCACAGGGAAACACACACACAGCATTCATTCCTGTGGCAGCTGACTGGAGCTTTGGGCCTTAGGCGGGGAAGTCAGGGGACAGTGGCTGACTAATGCCAGACAACATTCACTCTCTCATTCATTCACAGTTCACCTAAACCTGCAGGTGCACAGGAGAGGCTGATGGAACCCACACTCTCCGCTAACCACTCTGCTACTGTGAACACCCTAAATGTCAGCACTGAAATGCTTCTACGTTTCGTACTCTCTGTAGCAAAAAACAGCTCAGTGACATAAAAAAACGAGTCCCTTGTCCCTATCCGCTAAATACATAAGACAGTAGTTCTATGAGTGTGTGCGTAGACCACACGGGCTTGTACGTAGGCACATGCAGGTTACCTGTGCTGCTGCGGGGTTATGCTTCTCACAGTAAACACTGATGGACATCCGATGCACACGTTTTTGAAGCAGGAGATTATAATGCAGCTTCGTCAGGACAGAGAGACGGAGGAGGAAGATGGGACAGCTGACTTTGTGATTGTACATCGGGACCAGAGCGGGACTTTAGACAGACGTGTCGGACGGACGTGAAGAAGGGTGAGTCAGTGAACGTGTTGACATGAAAAGCTTCACTCTACTGGCCAATGCGGCGGTGGATATTTGTTTTATATTACGCTTATGAAACGCTGGAGAACGAACGGTCTGATTATCCTTAAGTTAAAGCCGATGCGCATTGAAACGCTCTGTTTTCGATGAGCTTGTATCATGTCCCCATTTGGGGAGTGACAGTGTTGGCAACGTACCGCCCAGCTTCACAACAGCCCCACTCGGCCTCTCTTGTAATGGAAATGCTCTCCCTCTGAGCGGGGCTATGCAGGGTAGAGGCGCGTAGAGTCGAGTAGAGTAGAGTAGGGCCAAGCCCTATTAGTGTACAGTATGTCTGTATTTGTATTACTACATAGTGACATCACTAAGTGGTTTTCTAATGACAGTCACAACAGGTGTGACTGAAAAGTGTGTTTTTAAGCATTGTACGGGCCCTTTAACGTACAGGGAGCTCAGTACCTGATGGCAGAGGAACTATGAACACGGTAACGTTACACTACTGATGGTCAGATGGTCCCTGCGAGGTGTTTACCCCCCGCCTAAGGCCCATAGTTACTGAGATAGGCTCCTGTCACCTGCAACTCCAAACGGGAACAACCGAAACACTAAATACTATAAATATAAGAAGACATGTTGTAATGTAGCTCCCTCATCCAAAACCTGATCTTTACATCTCCAAACCTCAAAATGCTCTGTTCCACCTTGTGATGTCAGAATGTGATGTAACAGCAGTTTCAGCTTCAATTAAACACGTTTACTGTTGAAATCACTACAATAACCTTCAGTTGTAGGCTTTGTAACTCACACAGAGATGAAGCCGTTTAAAACTATCGCTGTAGCTACAAAGACGAGCAAATCAGGGATCGAAAGTGTTCAAATGGTTAAACACACAGAAAAGCACTTCCTGCCAGAGGTGGGAGTAAGTCACTTAGATGCAAGTCACAAGGAAGTCCAAGTCATCACGTCCAAGTCAGCGGGTCATCAGGGTCAAGTAAGTCATGTCATGGCAAGTCATTACATTTTTTTGAGCTAAATTTTAATGGCTATACTCAACTAAACGGCTTTGGTGCATTTTAAAATAAAACTTTTTGCATTCAACTACAAAGTCAACTACACATTTTGTTGTAAAAGTAGAAAGTTAAAAGCATACATTGGGACAATCTGGATGAGGATGAATCATTTTTGCAGTGTCAAAAAATACAGCTAAAGCAGTGCCATGCCCCCTTTGGGATGGAAAAAATATCCATGCCCTCACTTTGTAATAAATAAGTCTGCAAAAGCACAAACAAGTCTGTGATATTTTGACTTGGGTAATAATTGTAGAATCAACTGATAGGCCTACATTTAAAATGTCTCTTTTGTAGTTCAGTAAATAAACTATGAAACCAATGACATAATAATATTAGTGTTCATCAGTTTTGATATTTTTAGGATCAAAATGTCATTTCATCTTGTTTAGGCTGAACAGAAATTTATAAAGCTACTCATAGAACTACAGTTACATTGGTAACTAACATTTTCAGTCCTGATGAAAACCTGGTCCAGTTCTGGGATAGTCCTGGTTAAAACCAGCTGAGTGCTCACTAAATACACTGTGGGAAGTAAAACAATCTCGTTTTCAAACTTTTCAAAAGTAAACATAACAAACACAAATGTAAAAGTTCGCGCATCGCCGCTGATCCAGCGCTGATTCTCCGTGCGCATATTTATAATAAAGTGTGTGTCACTCTCGGTTTGAAGACTTTAACGGGACATATCTCTGTGATTACTGGGTCTTTTTGGGATGTTTTAAGAACTCACACGGAGCTCAGACTCATGTCTGTCCCTCTGTCAGTACAAAAGACCTCTCTTCTTGGTGCCATCTGCGCAAACTGCAGCGGAAGAGATCCTCTGTAGACTGTTTATGAGAGAGAGGGAGAGAAAAGGGCACAGCAGCAGCACTGCTCCCCGAGTCTGTTTAGCTCCACGCAAGAACGTGAGCGCGTAAACTGTGGTTTATGTTTGTCAAGTCACACACTAGTCCAGTCAAGTAAAGAGTCACAAGTCATGTCAAGTAAAGAGTCACTAGTCCAGTCAAGTAAAGAGTCACAAGTCATGTCAAGTAAAGAGTCACAAGTCATGTCAAGTAAAGAGTCACAAGTCATGTCAAGTAAAGAGTCACAAGTCAAGTAAAGAGTCACAAGTCATGTCAAGTAAAGAGTCACTAGTCAAGTAAAAGAGTCACAAGTCAAGTCAAGTAAAGAGTCACAAGTCAAGTCAAGTAAAGAGTCCAAGTCAAGTCAAGTAAAGAGTCACAAGTCAAGTCAAGTAAAGAGTCACAAGTCAAGTAAAGAGTCACAAGTCAAGTCAAGGCTCAAGTCACTAATGTTCAAGTCAAAGTCAAGTCTTTGGGGATCATAGGGCCAGTAAGTCACAAGTCATGAAAAGTGTGACTCCAGTCTGACTCGAGTCAAGTCATGTGACTCGAGTCACCCACCTCTGCTTCCTGCTGTACCACTTAATGACATCACAAGGTGTAACAGCTTAAATGCCTGTGTGGAGAACTTTTGTGTTAAACATGTGACTTCTCTCTGTGTTTTTTTACTTGGAAACAACACTAACAGAAGAGTAACAGATTTGTGTGATGTTCTCGCAGAAAGCCCAAAACCGGGATCCTGATGCTGAACATGGGAGGACCAGAGAAACTGGAGGATGTGCACGACTTCCTCCTCAGACTCTTCATGGACACAGACCTCATGAAGCTCCCTGTGCAGAAGTACGACACATTCACACACTTGAGTCACTTGTTTAATGACTGGAGACTTGATCAAATAATCAAACAATAAATATGTTCATTATGAGAAACAGGGAGTCAGAAATCATCAGAGGAGCACGTGTCCTTATTGGAATCTGGACTGTCATGTAAATGGTCTATTTATATAGTGCTTTTCTACCTTTCCAGGCACTCAAAGCACTTTACAATCTAGCATCCACTCACCCAGTGTAACAGACACTGAGGCAGTGTGGGTTAAGTGTCTTGCTCAAGGACACAACAACATTCTACTCCTGTCGTCCCACTGTGTCTCCCATCCATGTACTAACCAGGCCCTGACCTGCTTAGCTTCTCAGATCTGACGGGTTCAGGCTTTGACAAGCAGCTGTGGCCAGGTTTCACAGCAGAGTCGTTCTGTCGTTCTCCATGAGACTCGAAGGCAGCGGTGACAAACCCACGTGGACCTGGGGCCGAATCCATCCGAGTCAGAGATAGTCAAGAGCCAAAGTTTCAAATCTAGGTTCTTTGTGTTATGTTTAAAGATACGACAGCATGTGTTGTATCTTTACTGTGTCCAGGTTTAAGTTGTCACACACACTGTTACGTTGCATTTACTTATATCGTACAGATTGTTCTTCCATAAAGATTTGTATCTTAGAGTTCTTCACCTCCATTCGAACCTCTGTGGCTCCTCCAGGTGCTGGCTGTGGACTTGTAGTTCACGTGGTGCATGCGTTACCAATAATCATTATCTTTGGGTCGCATGTGGCCTCCAGGCCGCCAGTTCGACCTCCTGCTCAAAGACAATAAAGACTTTTTATCTTTCTTAGTTTAGCACAATTCTGCCTCAGATGTTTTTGACTTCCAGCCTCTGCTCAGGGCTGTGACCTTTGTGTGAATGTGTTTGTGTGTTTGAGCCTCACTGAGCTGTGTTTTCTGTTGTTGCAGTAAACTGGGGCCTTTCATCGCCAAACGCCGAACTCCAAAAATCCAGGAGCAGTACAGTAAGATCGGAGGAGGTTCTCCCATCAAGCACTGGACCTCTCTGCAGGGCGAGGGCATGGTCAAGCTGCTGGACCACACCAGCCCCGACACAGGTGAGCTACAGACCGACCCGACACAGGTGAGCCCGACACAGGTGAGCCCGACACAGGTGAGCCCGACACAGGTGAGCCCGACACAGGTGAGCCCGACACAGGTGAGCCCGACACAGGTGAGCCCGACACAAGTGAGCCCGACACAAGTGAGCCCGACACAGGTGAGCTACAGACCGACCCGACACAAGTGAGCCCGACACAGGTGAGCCCGACACAGGTGAGCTACACAGGAGGGGCTAAAAACCCTAATTCAAACTTCACACTGAGGATTACACGTTGCTTTTCCGACAGCTTGCTATTTAGACATTGACATTCTATGGTCGGAATAGCGGCATTAACAGAAATTTCAAAGCACCCCTGTATTCCGACATTTTTTTTTTCTTAGTCGGAGTAGCTGTACGTTCTCTCTCTCTCTTTTCTATTATAAGTCAATCTCACATCTATGGTCATGCAGGCTATTAACCATATGATGGCAAAAACACGTCTCACTGCTGTGGAGGCGGCGCACACAGTTATCTGCCTGCAAAAGAAACAAAACAACGAAATAGAAGGGACAAATGTAAACCCACACTTTACAATATTAAAGTGAAAAATTTGTCTCAACGGAATACAAAAAATTGCTTAAGATTTTCAACCTAAGAACCACAAAAATAAATAAACAAACGTTGGGCTGTTTTGAAGAAGGCCGAGTTCAGTCGTGCGTCATGAGCCTGGGCGCGTCAGGATTTAGATTGGCTGTGGCAGAGCACTAAATAAAACTATTTAAGGCTGTGCTGGGCCAGGCTGAAGCAGGTTGAAATAATCCTTTTAGAAAGTTTGTGGAGAAGATATGAAAATCAGAGCGCACTGTGTACTTTCGTATTACGCCACGTATATTCAGAGAGCATAAGTGTACTGTTGTCATTGTTTTCCTATTCACGATGTGTCTGTGTGAGCTGAGAGAAATAACGGAGAGGGAAGGAAGAGACAGACGGGGAGGAGGGGAGAAACGGCAGTAAATTCAGTGATTTACTTTTACTCCTGCGTGTGCCTAATGCAGACTAGTCGGCCTACACAAAGAATTTCATCTTTTATCCATCTTAGGCGTCATATTTTGGTGAGGAGATCCCCGTGGATAGACTGTCAGTGCGTAAAGCTGTGCCAAAGCGAGCGCGCACTCGTGTCCTGTACGCTCAGTTTGCCACATGGGATGATTTAAGCATGTTTGTGACTTCAAGCAGAGTTACGCTCAGGCTGGAACCTGAGGCCCGTCATGTACGGGGACGACCCGGGAACAAGCTGAAAAATGTAGATGAATCCAGTTTCAAAATGATGCACAATAATTATGATGATGCTGCTCTAATAATTCTCCTGTTAAACAACTTGTGAAAGGTTTGGTGCTTGTACAGCTCCACAGACAGTGGCGGCTAAAAAGAAAGACTATAGGGAAAACAGCAGGGAATAAAAAAACATAAATGTCGGAATAGTCTTGAACTGAGCTGCTTCTATGTTCCGTCTGGAGATTGAGCTGAACCTAAAATATGTCAAATAATTCAATATTTAATTAACACAAAGCGACACAAGTTCTGCTGATAATCACGTGTTTCATGTTCAAAGCTTCACAACGAGAGAAATATTTCACCAGTGAAAACATGTTTTTGTCTAGAAGCTATGCTAAAGCTAATGCTAATGCTAAGATATATTTCATTTTGTTAATAAAAAGGCTTTTACAAAACTTGACTATTGTATGTATTGTATTGTATTGTATTGTATTGTATACTGAATGTATTTCTATCAAACTTTATACTGTATTTAGGTTCATTTATTAGTTAGCATTAGCATTGTGTTAATAATAAGCACTTTTCTAAACCTGTTTGTTCTCTGGTGAAGGCTTTCCTTGTATCGCTGGCTGCAGTGATGATGCAGTTGAAATCCGCGCTCTGCTTTGTGATTTTTAAATATTGGTTCATTTTAGCTCAATCTCAAAAGGACTGAACGAAGCGAGAAGAAGCTCCACAGGTTTTAGACAAACGAGAAGCAGCCCCGGCGGCGTGAACAGGGCCAGTGCAGAACGTGTGTGAGCGGCAGCAGATAGTGAGCCACAGAGGAGTGGTCCACACATGAGCCCCACACCCTCAGATAAGTCCAACGCTCAGCAGTCACACCCTCATGTGTTCTGTGTGCAGCTCCTCACAAGTTCTACATCGGCTTCCGCTACGTTCACCCTCTGACGGAGGAGGCCATCGAGCAGATGGAGAAGGACGGAGTGGAGAGAGCTGTGGCCTTTACCCAGTACCCCCAGTACAGCTGCTCCACCACAGGTCAGTGTCCCCAGTACAGCTGCTCCACCACAGGTCAGTGTCCCCAGTACAGCTGCTCCACCACAGGTCAGTGTCCCCAGTACAGCTGCTCCACCACAGGTCAGTGTCCCCAGTACAGCTGCTCCACCACAGGTCAGTGTCCCACCACAGGTCAGTGTCCCACCACAGGTCAGTGTCCCACCACAGGTCAGTGTCCACCACAGTCAGTGTCCCCAGTACAGCTGCTCCACCACAGGTCAGTGTCCAGTACAGCGCTCCACCACAGGTCAGTGTCCCACCACAGGTCAGTGTCCCACCACAGGTCAGTGTCCCCAGTACAGCATGCTCCACCACAGGTCAGTGTCCCCAGTACAAGTCATTGTCTCTACCACAGGTCAGTGTCTCCACCACAGGTCAGTGTCCCAGTACAGGTCAGTGTCCCCAGTACAGGTCAGTGTCCTCAGTACAGGTCAGTGTCCTCAGTACAGGTCAGTGTCCTCAGTACAGGTCAGTGTCCCCAGTACAGGTCAGTGTCCCAGTACAGGTCAGTGTCCCAGTACAGGTCAGTGTCCCAGTACAGGTCAGTGTCCTCAGTACAGGTCAGTGTCCCCAGTACAGGTCAGTGTCCCCAGTACAGGTCAGTGTCCCAGTACAGGTCAGTGTCCTCAGTACAGGTCAGTGTCCCAGTACAGGTCAGTGTCCCAGTACAGGTCAGTGTCCTCAGTACAGGTCAGTGTCCCAGTACAGGTCAGTGTCCTCCAGTACAGGTCAGTGTCCTCAGTACAGGTCAGTGTCCTCAGTACAGGTCAGTGTCCCAGTACAGGTCAGTGTCCCCAGTACAGGTCAGTGTCCTCAGTAGGTCAGCCCACAGCTGGATCATAAAAAGTGACTAATGGCTCACATATGAAGTGACTCCTCTTCAGACGCAGATGTTTTAGTTTGAATCTAACAGGAGACTGAATTAGACAAACTTCATAGAAGCATTAATATCAAAGTCTGATCTGAGTATTTGAGGCTTTTTAATGACGTGATGCGTGAACTCCCACAGGCAGCAGTCTGAACGCCATTTACCGTTACTATAGCGACAGAGGGGAGCGTCCCAAAATGCGCTGGAGTGTGATTGACCGCTGGCCCACACATCCTTTACTGGTGGAGGTGAGAGACTGGAACACTTCACACACTGCATGTCCACACTAGCGTTCTGTTGTTCTTCTGAGCAATGCTTGTTTCCTTCTCAATCGAGACTAGGAGGACAAAGCCTGCTCCTTCATTCACACACAGCTACTCTTTGACTAAAGCTGTTTAAACGTGTCGCTTTAACTACAGCTTCAAACAAACAGCCAAGTGAAAGTGGAGAGGGCACAGCCAATCAGAGCGCTGCATTAGCTCCTGTATCTATGACTAAAGACTTTCATGTTTGGAGACATGTCAGACAAGTAGAAAATACTGAAGTGAATTCTGACCGTTAGCAAATACAGATCATTTAGTTGAATTTCATTGACCTAAAACTGGTTTATGACTGACAGTGAGTTTTGTTTAGTAAAGACTGTAAACTTCTGGTTTCTCTGCTCTTCAGAACAGGCCAGAGGACAGTTTGTTTTGTCTTTAATGTGCAGCTCAAATATTTGATTAAAGAAAGAAAGTTCATACCTGTTTGTAGTTGGTCTTGCTTGGCCGGTCCGAGGCTTGTGTCTGTGACTGTTCCGGTCTCATGGTGTGTGTTTGGGCTCAGTGTTTTGTTTGTCTCACGGTGTGTGTTTTGTTTGTCTCATGGTGTGTGTTTGGGCTCAGTCAGTGTTTTGTCTGTCTCATGGTGTGTGTTTGGCTCAGTGTTTGTCTCACGGTGTGTGTTTTGTTTGTCTCATGGTGTGTGTTTGGGCTCAGTGTTTTGCAGAACATGTGAAGAATGAGCTGCTGAAGTTTCCTGAGGACAAACGAGACGATGTGGTCATCCTGTTTTCTGCTCACTCTCTGCCTCTCGCTGTGAGTTCTACATTCTGTTCTTCTGATCTATTTACACAGTTTCATTCTTAACTTGGAGGCTCTGCACAACATTCTGAGGCCAGAGTCTGAGGAGAACAGTAGCTTTCCTCCTGCGAGTTTTTGTTTGGTCGAAAAACAAAACAAAACTAGATTCTGTTGTCAACAGAGCAGATGTTAGCTAGCTTGTTTGCTAACAGCCGATGCACAACACATTTTTTACTCATCAAAAGGATTATAAAAAGGTGTTGAGTTTGTGTGTGTGTGTGTGATCCTAAAGTCTGTGCAGTGAAACACAAGAGTTCTGTAGTTCTTCTGCTTTTCTGCCACTGTTTACCTGATGTTTTCTTGTTTCTATGTGTCTGTCATGTTTGGACTCTTACAGGAGAAGCTGTAAGAGTGTGTTTTTCTTTTCACTGTGGTGTGGCAGGTGGTGAACAGAGGCGACCCTTACCCTCAGGAGGTGGGAGCCACGGTGCAGAGGGTCATGGAGAGACTGGACCACTGTAACCCTACAGACTGGTGTGGCAGTCCAGAGTCAGTACAGAACTACACACACACACACACACACACTCGTCCTTATCTAATCCTAAAGCCCACATGTCAGCTCAGTGCCTTGGGGTTGGTGTTATATGTTTACAACAGTTAAGTTGCTAATGAACAACTGGACAAACAAAAGTTAAAATGACAGGTAATAATTCATTGTCCTTCAGCTCCTGCTCAGAGTGGGTCTGGTTGGTTTCAGATCAAATCCACATCGTACCGGCCAATCAGATCAGTTTATTTGTGTGACTCAGATGAAACAAAGGAGCTGATTGGTCGTCTGTCATTTAGACTAAAATCTAACTTCACTCACCTCACATTCAATCTTTTTTCTTCGCTCATTGATTCTGCAGAAATGTTTTTCAGTTCCAGGTGAGATTTTTGCCTGGACTTTTTTCATCAGGAGCAGCCATGTTGGTTTTCACACGGCAGACGATGCACGTCTCTGATTGGCTAATTGAGTCATCACAACCACTGAAATCCGAAAGAGGGACACAGTGGCCAGACGATATATTTTTTATATATGTCGTCAAAAAGCACCAAAATACAAAGACCAGTTTAAACACAACTGTAGATTTCTTTTCCTTTTATTTCTTACATTTTTCAAGCGTTATCTGTACTTTCTGCTCCCTCCATGTTTAAAACAAGTCACACTGAGCTGCTGGACCAAACCAAGCCAGTCTATCTTTCTATAGCACCTTTAAAGTCAGCAGAGTGATTTAGTTAGACACACACACACACAGAAGAATACAGTGTGTGTGATATTATTAAAGATCATGCTCTAGCTCTAACAATAACCACACACCAGTGGACAGACGTTTGAACAGTTCCTCGTGACGTTTGTGCTGCTCCTGTTCTGTGTGTCTCAGGTGGGTCCCATGGCCTGGCTGGGTCCTCAGACAGATGAGGTCATTAAAGGTCTGTGTGAACGTGGGAAGAAGAACCTGCTCCTGGTGCCCATCGCCTTCACCTCAGACCACATCGAGACGCTTCACGAGCTGGACATCGAGTACAGCCAAGTCCTGGCAGAAGAAGTACGTTCAAACACAGACCGGACTTTTTAATTCCACACAAATGCATAGAACTAAAGGTAGGACAGCCTCACATTTACTCTCACTCAAATATCTCCGAGCACACACAGAGTTAGCACATCTTTGCCTTGAGTGAGACTCGTCCTGTAAAGACATTTCATTAGGTGTTTCCTGATTGTTGAAATGAAAGTGAGAAAGTACCACGGTCTGCTGTCTTCTGTGAGTCTGGTAAACAGAATGTTCCTCAGACATCAGGACATGTTCAGGACTCTGAGTCTGACAGTGGAGGTGTGTGAATGAACAATGATGATTAAAGCAGGTTTCTAAAGGAGCTGTTCCACTCACACAGCAGTGTAAAAGTCATGTTCTCTAGTCTAGTAAAGTAAGGAGCAGGTGTGTTGAGATGACACAGTGTGTAACAGCACTTTGACTACAAGCACAAAGCATATATTTGTAACAGAATGGCAGTGACGCACCTGTAGAAGGAGAGAAACAACAAAAAATCCAGATGCAGATGTTCTAGTTTCTTACTAAATATTTAAAAAAACACACAATAGGTCTATTTAAAGTCTACGAACTTTGAAGGTGGGGG
The DNA here is from genome assembly GCA_038363315.1 of Mugilogobius chulae. NCBI lineage: Eukaryota > Metazoa > Chordata > Actinopteri > Gobiiformes > Gobiidae > Mugilogobius > Mugilogobius chulae. Next base: position 15,286,263 of record CM076409.1, read on the forward strand.
TTCAGGGTAGCAGAGTGGTTAGAGCTCTGGAGGTCGTGGGTTCCACTCCCGGGTCAGAGCATATCAACATCTCACCATCTCTCTGGGTGGAGTTTGCATGTTCTCCCGTGTCACCGTGGGTTTCCTCCCACCTCCATAAACATGCATGTTTAGGTTCATTGGGCATCACTGTAAATTTCCCTTAGTGAATGAATGAGAGAGTGAATGGTCGTTGTCTGACTGACTCGACGAGTTGGCCTCTGTCCAGGATGTTCCCCGCCTACGGCCCCAAGTCACTGGGATTGGCTCCAGTCACCAGTGACCCCTAACGGCAGTAGAAAATGAATGAATGTTGGATTATTTTGATATATTTTCACAAGGGGCTAGGGGGCTTGTTTTGCTCTGAAAATCTGGCAACACTGGTCAGTCTTTGTTCTTCTCTGAATGAGTGACAGCTGGATTTAGCCAATCACAGTGAAGCAGATTTCCCTCCAAAGACGGTCCACAAGAATCAGGATGAACTGAAGCCTGTGGTCTGGCTCCAGACCAGTGTGACCTCTGCACTGTGAATGATCAAACAGAGACCACAGACCTGGGATAGCTCTTTGTCCTGACCATTGTGCTCTCTCAGTTCAACAATCAGGAGCACACTTAATGAAACCCATAAGTCTCATTCCAAAGGCAAAGTAAAGCTGTCCTAATCCTGAGTGTGGGAATAAATGTGAGGCTGTGTTAACTTTGGTCTGTCATATCATTTTTGTGGAATGAAATCTTGAAGTATATTTTGTTGAAGCGATAGCACGGTGAGTTGAGGGACTATCCTGTGTGTGTGTTTCAGTGTGGTGTGGAGAACATCCGGAGAGCAGAGTCTCTGAATGGAAACCCGCTCTTCATGAAGGTAAAGCTTTCTCATTATGTCACCTCCAGCTGATTAGCGCCTGCTCCCACTTACTCTCTTATCAAGAGCTCTTATTTATAATCAGAAGCATATTTATTTAAGTTCTGATGGAATGTGGTATGTGATGTTACTGAGACAATCCCACAACATTCAGAGATATTCAGGCTGGATCTCATACACTTCAGCTTGGCACATGACAATCTGGTTTGTGTCCCGACACTTGAAAGAGCCCTTACAATCCTATTCTTGTTCAGCTTAATCTTTAAAAGTTTGCTTTCTGTTGGTCACAGGCGCTGGCAGACCTGGTCCAAACTCACCTGAAGTCCAACGAGCCGTGCTCTCGTCAGCTGACCCTGCGCTGTCCCCTGTGCACCAACCCCGTCTGTGGAAGGACCAAGGCCTTCTTCTCCTCACAGAAGCTCTCCTAAGACCTCCAACCCGTCTGTGGAAGGACCAAGGCCTTCTCCTCCTCACAGAAGCTTTCCTAAGACCTCTAACCCGTCTGTGGAAGGACCAAGGCCTTCTTCTCCTCACAGAAGCTCTCCTAAGACCTCCAACCCGTCTGTGGAAGGACCAAGGCCTTCTTCTCCTCACAAAAGCTCCAACACATCTCCAGAACCCATCCTTTCCTTTTCTTCTAACATTCTCCTTCTGCTTCCGGAACAAGCTCTGAAACTGGAGGAAACGTTTCTTCAAAAATGTTCCTTATATTGCAGTTTGATTTCTTTTGCCAAACAGAAAGATAGAGATTTTATTTTGTATAATACAAAGAGTTTGATTTTGTTGATGGATGTGAAATACCTCTTTTGCTTCTCACTGGTGCTAACAATGCCCCGCCTCCACAGGATCATTTGGTTCATTTCATGTTGGATTTAAAATGGTGGCAAATTTACCATTTTATCTTTGAAACCATTTAGAAATGTAGTTATTCTAACTTTTAGTTAGAATACATACAAAGAGTGAATATAGCTGTATATTTGAGTTTAGTTGAATTCAGTTTGGTCGTTGTTGGAGGATGAGACCCAGGCCTCAGGTCCACTGTAGGTAACACAAGAAGAACTCAAACAAATTTGACTTAATAAATCATTAACACACCTTAATAAATACTTAATTTATCATGAACATATAATTAGTTAACAGATGAAAAAGTTTATTAATGCTTAGTAACCGCTTTATTACTCCGAATCCTGCTCCCTAATCCTAACCTTAGGTCCTTAGTTTATTAGTTACTAAGCATTAATAAACTTTTTCATTCATGAATTTGTAAATGAATAATTAAGGTTTTATGTATGCTTTAATATTGGTTTACAAAGGCCAAGTAAGGTGTAGTTCTGATAGAGTGGTACCCAGTGTAGAACACTATGTAGACTTTATACTTCATGTCTGAGCGCCGCAGCCATGAAATATCTGAATTGAGAATGTTTCCAGTGAAATAAAATTTTAGAATGTTTTTTGTTCGTTTAATAAAGAATTTTGCCAGTATTTGTAATTCCAAAGCTAATGTGCCAAATGATCTGCCTTCCCCTGCTGTAGACCCTGCAATGTGATTGGACGAGAGACGCACAGAAACTGGAGTCAGTTAGAGAAAAGAAGCTCCGTGTGTAGCAGACTGGAGTCAGGAGAGCGACTGGACTTCTGCTGAAACTGTGTGAACGCTGATGCAGTCACACCTGTGCCTTTCACTGGACTCACCGTGTCAACATGTTCAACATTCTTCATTTAAGGCCAGACGCTGCAGGTTTTGTCAGTTTCATGTAGAAACAACACAACCGTCCAATCAGCTCCTAGATTGTTTTATATCTGGGTTGATTCCACATTCTGTGTACAACCATTCTAATGTAGCTCCAACACACACCAAACTTCACCATCTTTGACTGAGCAGGATTTTGAAGACTTTTACTGAACGATGTTGCATCTAATTGAAGTTTTAAGTTTAAAAGCCCTAATTTCAATCAATTTTACTCAAAAACTAAAGAAGTGACTTTGATAAGTCAGACTCTGTAAAGGGCCGTTTTGACACATGAAAACAATCAGACTTTCATGTGAATAAACTACTGCACAAGTTTCACATTAATAGCTCTTCACCTGCAGTGTCTTGCTTTAGACACAATGACCATGTTCATTTGTTGATGTTTCCATTTCTCAAGAGGATTATCCAATCAGAGAGCAGAACGAGCCTCACATGACTCTCTCATTTGCGTTGCCAGTTTGGTTTTTTAGAGCCTGAAGCTGATTTGGAACCATGAGTCAGGAACATGTTTGAGTTTGACCAGACTGTCTGTGACAGGCTCAGGCACTTGTTTCCACACGTTCTCATCCATCTAGACTCAAGATGTCTCATAGTAAACCTTGTTCCTGATTGGTCGACATGAGTTCATCTGTGAGCGGGACACCTGCGGGTCACTGGGTTCTCGTCAGTCTGATTAGGCTTTCATAGAATTCTTCAATAAGAAAACAACTCCACCGGCTCCATCATTCAGACATTAGAGATTTTAGAAAGCCATTGGTCTCTTCATAAGAGCTACACCCTAATTAGCTTTAGTAAAGCCTTAATAAAGCATTAACAGAGTCTTGAGTATTCATAAACAAATGATTAATTAATAGACACAAAGTTTTATCAAGGCTTAGGAATTAAGAAATGAAGTAGTTATTCATTCATCCTTTGTTCCTAATGGATTAAGTCTTTATTCATGTTTAATTAAGGGTGTACTAAGGCTAATTTGTGTTTCATTTCATTAAGTCGACACATGTCAGAGTTTCCACATTTGGTTTTATCTGGTTCTTCTTTCTTCTGACACTTTTGTTGATCTTGATTTGAATTATTTATTTTGTTTGCCGTCGCCAACAGAATGTTTGAAATGTTTGAGAGTTTGTCTTCCTTTAATAACTCATAAAACATGTCTTCAGAACTGTGTCTGTCGTGTGTCTGTGGGGTCAGGTTCACAGTCTGGACTTTCTGAACCAAGTCGAGAAGATGTCACAGTGTCAAATTTTAGTCTCGGGATTGTTGTAAGACAAATTCTATCACCAAGCAATGAAATCTTTCATTCTCGTCACTTTTCCTCAAGTTTGTGACTCATTTTATAACCCTAACCCTTTTTTCCCATTTCGAGTAAGAATATGTGTAACTGGTGTAGGCCCACACGAGGTACCAGAATGGAGAAGTGTGTGGGTTCAACTCCCGGTAAGGACACATCACAATGCTGAGAGTGAAAACACACCGGTCACATATACTTATTGTTTTATTCTATTTTAAGTTAAAAGTTGACCAAACTTTTGACCTTTTTGAATTTGAGCAGTTTTTCCAGTGTAACAGGACAGATGTAAAGTGACACGAAATCACAAAATGTGTGTAAGAAATTTAAAGCCAAAGGAAGTGACCAATCACCACGGAGAAACTTAATTTGAGCATCACTCGCCAATAAATTAAGTAAAGCACAAATAAGACATTCAATAATGTAGCCAGAGACTTGGCTAACGTGTCTCTGAAGCAGTGCGTGGGATTGTGGGACCGCTCGGGCTGGTGCTCCCTCAGGAGGTTAAGCTGCTTTTGTCACCAGTTCTGTTTGTTGTTTTTATGGACAGAATATCTAGGCACAGTCAGGAGCCAGACGTCAGGGGTCACAAGATCTCCTCTCTTTGTCTGCAGATGGACAAAAATGTACACAGCAAAATGTTTTCACCCACTCAGCAAACACAACTACACAAAAGAACGGAAAGACCTTTAGTCTTCTGCTAGAGCGGAGGCTGCAGTCCCTTCCTCTCTGGTCCTTTCCTCTGTGGTTCTTTTCTCTGGGGCTGTGGTCCTTTTCTCTGGGGCTGTGGTTCTTACCTCTGGGGCTGTGGTTCTTTCCTCTGTGGTTCTTTCCTCTGGGGCTGTGGTTCTTTCCTCTGGGACTGTGGTTCTTTCCTCTGGGACTGTGGTTCTTTTCTCTGGGGCTGTGGTCCTTTTCTCTGGGGCTGTGGTTCTTTCCTCTGGGGCTGTGGTCCTTTTCTAATGTTGGCGTTCCCATTGAGGAAAGAAATAGGCTTTTTCTCGATCACTTATAAATAGTTTTGAAACTTGGTGACTGCAAAAAATACTTAGTTATCTTCATGAACTGATTGACTTCACGTCAGACGGAAAAAAGAGAGCCAAGAACAGAGCCATAGTCTCTTTTAGCTGCCTTAAGTGATATGTTGGAAAATAGAAAATCTTGTAAGGATGCACTATTTCTTCTTCATTAGTCTTCATGAAACAGGAATGTTTGGTTTAAGCCAAAGCAAGACACATAAAGCACCATTCAAAGTTAGAAGACTGACGCCACCTGATGGTTTAACAGATACAATGTGGAGGCTTTACTATACAACAGAATGCACTTACTTCCAATATCCTTGTGGTGGTGCTAGAGAGTATAGAGGCAAAACATTCATTTTGATCATTGAAAAACTAGATTGACGTTGGAAGTATCTGTTCAGGTTTTTTGTTATAGAATGCAATGTTTTGTTAAGGCAAGGCACATTTATTTGTATATCACAATTCATACTCAGAGCAACTCAAAGTGCTTTACAAAACAGGAAAATTACATCAAGATGACAATACAAAGCAAGCAAAATGTTAAACGTTTCTCAGCTAAAACTTATCTTATTTAAGTCATTTCTTTGTTGTAAACGAACGTTGAATGGTCTTAGTCACGTGTCAAAAAAGAATCTGGTCTTCACCATAATCTACATTGTAAGTAGGTAATTAACTAAGTAAGTAACTTTGTAAGTAACAACATACAATAACAGAGATATAACAAGACATGTGGACACGTGGTGGGATTTTTTGTTTGGACTTGGGTTGGGTCAGAGTTCGCAGACGTAAGGAGAAGGGAGGGGTGGGGGAGGAGTGTATGGTGCAAGTAGCATCTGAAATTATGATTGCAAAGTGTGAGCCATAGGCTAAAGATGTTTAGAGTGAGTCTCTGAGGCTTGTCCTTGAACAGGAGCTGTGGAATGTACAGGAGAAGATAGACCACTAGTGCCAGCTGTCCTCTTTGGAGGAGGAGAAGGGGGTGCGGGTTGCAAATTAATATAATCTATTTTTTGGCTGATCTTAAGCTAATTTATCTCAGATCAGAGTCAATCAATCAGTCCTGGAAACTCAGCGTCAGGTCCACACGTCCGGTTCATGAGTACATGACAAAACGTCCATCCACATCAGGACTGAAGCAGGTTAAACCAGTCTTATCCGTGCCACGTTCTGATGTAATCCTTCAGTCGGTCATTCACTCACCAGAAGTGTTAAAATGATTGTTTATTGGGATACCCCGAGTAGGATATAGAAATGCCAAGGTATTTGAAATTTTCAACAACTGGAATGTTAAATGATGATGAAATGAAGTGCTGGTTTGGCTAGTTCACCTTGTACCCTGAATGTTCCCAAATTGAAGAAGAAGGTATCGACACTTCTGAGTTGCTTATATAGATCAAAATATCATCTGCTTAAGAGATATGTGCTGAGGAGTTCTCTGTACCACTGGATTTGTTAATCGTGCAATCGTTTCTAGAGACAAACAGAAGAGAAGAGGTGACACCGGGCAGCCCTGACAAGAACAAGAACAAGATTGTGAGCTTGGACAGTGTGGACAGGCCCTTAGAACAGGTTTTGTCGTTTGTTGGATTTGCACAGTGTAAATACATCCTTTCACAAAACACACAACAATCAATATTCCCATTGTAACCATCAAATCCAAATCTATTAAATATTATTATAATGTGATGTCGAATGCAACTTCTGCCAGACAAATATTGCAAAACTGCAAAATATGAAAATGTGATTTCAGGTTTTAATAAAATGTTTTATTTTATTTTATTTATTTATTTTCTTTGAGCTAGATTTGATAACCGGTTATTGGATATCTGAAAACAACTCATATACAGATATATCTAAATTGGATAAATTGCACAGCTCTAGCATGTTAGTGACTACACACATGAAGCCCACAGCACATGAACATTCACCGGTGTTTTGCAGCGTTTTCAAGGCTGTCTTCTTGGAAATGAGACTTGAGCTGAACTGGTCCTATAAGAGATGGACAGCTGAGTGTTATTTCAGGGGGACCACGCGGGTCGGACTTTTACTTGTCCCAAACGAGAAGTAAACTTGCTAACTATCTGTGGACTAGATATTTCTCCTACGACAAAACCTGACTTTGAACGAGATTCACTGAGCTGGAACATGGGTGTACTAAGGCTGTTGATCAGGAAGTAAACACATTGGCCCTTTCCCGAACGGCTCCCTACTCACTTCCCTACACCCTAAACACTAGGATTTGCGCGCTCCCGTGAGGTAAGTGTGTCTGAAATGCACAAGGGCAGAGTGAGTAGGAGACAGTCAGACACTTCACAGTGAGTGAGCAGCAGATGTCACTAAACAGGTGTAACACTGAAAACAGCCCCACAGCAAACATACCAACATGAGATTAGTTCAGCTTTTTATAAAACTTTAAATATGTTTAATTAACCATTTAATTTCCAACACTAATCATTTTAAAATGAATGAAGAAAATAAACTGATGCACATTTAGCTTTTATTTGTCCTGAAAAATACTGTTGGACTCAAAATGTTCTGGACATTTTTAATCGTCTTGTAAACTAAAATACATATTATAATATGATATCAAAATAAATTAATGATAGAAAGTAGCTTTGATATTGTGACTCACAGGGCAGAGTTTCACTGGAAACACTTGTGTCTCATTTGTTTGTAAGTTCTATACTGGTGAGAAGAGGAATATTTGGGAATGTTGAGGGAATTTTATATTTACATTTCTTGTCACAGTCAAAACAAATACTAAACAAGACAAGCTCTAAAAGTGGCCAGTAGGTGGTGATAACGCTGCCTCCAGAGTCACACATGACAATAAAAGAAGAAGTTTAAGAGAGTGAAGTGTCCCTGGTTCCGAATAACCTAATTTATAGCCCCTAGCACCTAGTTCCTAGCCTCTAGCTCCTTACCAGTGGAGGTCGTCAGGAGGTCAACAGTAAGAGCACTAGTGTAACGGGCGAGTGGTCAGGACAAAACACCAGGCAGGATAACTTTGGAGAATGAAAATACTTCCCCGTTTATTGCGTGGAACTCAGCATGGCAACCGCTCTCTCTTCACAACACTGGAGAGTCTCAAAATTTAAAAGTAAACAGCTACCTGCGCATGCGCGCTTTACACAGCTCAGACCCCCGCTTACAGTACTCCCCCCTAACACATGAAATGTCCTCATTTCATTTCAGTAAACACACAAAAAAAAAATATATAAAACATTAATAACAGGCAATAACGCAAGCCTCAAACAGGCACATTAAGAACCCTAATACATAACATAATCAGAGAAACGTTCTGGCGCTCTGGTATGACGCCCAGTACGAGACACCCGCACAGGGGAACCTAAGATGGGGAGCTCTGGACCAACCTCCACATTTACATGTTGCTCCTCTACCAGTGACGGGGAGGATGCAGCAGAGACCCCTGGTGACGAGGACGGATGCTGGGGCTCAGCAGTTTGCACCTCTTGAGGTGCGGCTCTGTTTGGACCGGCCCACGGATATAGAGTTGGTAAAGAGTAAGGGCGTAGTCTGTCATAATGAATAGTTTGGAGGGGGGCCTCATCTCCAAAAGGGCTGCCAATCACATATGTGACCCCAACCATGTCGTCTCTATCCAGTCTCTGATGTATGACATAAGGTCCTTTCCAATGAGGTGCTAGTTTGCGGCGGCTCTCGGTAGGGTCATGTAACCACACTAAGTCCCCTACTTCATATGGGCAGTGTCTCTTTTTGGCATCATAGAAAGTCCTCTGTTTGTCACTCGCAGTCACACTGTTGTCTCTAGTTTGGCGAAAGGCTGTGTCCAAACGTCTGCGAAGGGAGAGAACAAAATCATCAATAGAATCATATCCCTGACTACTCTGTGCAACAGGACCTAACAGCACATCCACAGGAACGCGGGCCTCTCTACCATGAGTGAGAAAATAGGGAGTAAATCCTGTACTGGAGTGAACACTAGTGTTGTATGCAAATGCAACCTGAGACAAGAAGGAGTCCCACTCTCCCTGACACGAGAGGAGGGTTTTGGCCAACTGATCAATGAGGGTCCTATTCAGTCTCTCCACCATCCCATCAGATTTTGGATTGTAGGGCGTGGTGTGCGTTTTCTTCACACCCAGCATAGCACACAACTGCCTAACCACTTCAGACTCAAACTGCCTCCCCATGTCTGTGTGAAGCGTCTCCATGACACCATGTTCCATGACATAATCATTAAAGAGACACTCAGCCACTGTGGTAGCCCTCTGATCAGCAATAGCATACAAGTTCACAAACTTCGTGAAGTAGTCTTCTGCTACCAACACGTACCGGTTGCCTTTGGAAGTAATGGGCAACTCCAGTATGTCCGCAGCCACACGCTGAAAAGGGCGTTGTGCTAGGGAGGTCCTCATTGGAGCCCTGTGGTGGGGCACTGGAGATTTGCGTCTTTGGCAAGCATAACACTGCTCGCACCAACTGCGAATATCACTGTACATACAAGGCCAGTAACACACACTGCGTGCACGGGCCATGGTCCGTTCAACCGCCAAGTGACCAGACAAGGGACCACCATGCAGCAGACGTAAAACCTCAGGCACCAGTACAGACGGCACGACTATCTGCTGCGTCTGTTCAACATCTGAAAGTGCAATATTCCTACACACAATCCCATCAACTAGAGTCATACGGGGAACTCCTGCCACAAAATCCGGAGACCCTTACTAGCACCCTTAATCTTCCCTGAAGTGGGTCTGCGGCCATCTTTGAGCCACTCAAGAACCCATCTGATGTTTGGGTCTTCCTGCTGAAGCTGTCTAATGTCCGAACCATCATGAAAGAGAGACTGAACCCTAACCACGTCAGGAAGCACAATGGGCTCCTGAGAATCATCCGCACTAACGCTCACTGCCTCCTGGGGTTCCCTAGTGGCGTGTCAATGCTACACACAGAGGTGGAATCCACCACGTCTACAGTCTGTGCCCCAGAGCATGCTGTAATGACAGGAGCCACAGGACAGCGAGATAAAGAATCTGCATTTGTGTGTTTCACCCCACTCTTATGAACAATCACCCAGTCATATGGGTCCAACTCCAGGGCCCAACGGCTACGCCTGCCTGTCCTGTCATTATCAATGGGAAGTCGTCTCAGCCCAAGCAGTGGTTTGTGATCAGTAACTATGGTAAAAGGCTGTAGGCCCAGATAATGTCTGAAGTTTCTAACTGACCACACAATGGCCCACAGTTCCCTGTCATACGTCGACCACTTACGCTCTGTCGCTGAGAGAGCATGGCTGGCATAAGCGACAACTTTTTCAAGTCCATCAACTGACTGCGTGAGCACAGACCCAATAGCAACTTGAGAAGCATCGGTGTACAACACAAAAGGTTGTGTAAAATCAGGGTGGCACATCACAGGCTCAGCACAAAGAGCATGTCTTAAAAACTCGAATGCCCCCTGACATTCAGCTGACCAACTAAATGGCACATTCTTCCCAGTGAGGCTTACAAGAGGTGAGGCATGTCGGGCAAAATCTTTCACAAATCTCCTGTAATATGAACAGAGCCCCAGGAAAGCACGAACCTCTGTGGCAGAAGTAGGCACAGGCCAATCTCTCACCTTACACGTATTCCTAGGATCTGGCTGCAATCCCTCAGCCGAGAGAACATGTCCCAAGAACACCACATGGTCACGAGCTAACTGACACTTCTTAGCCTTCAAACGCAACCCGGCTGCACCAATCCTAGTAAAAACCTCCTCCAGCGCCTCAATGTGCTCACTGAAGGACCTGCTGTAAATTAAGATGTCATCAAGATACACCATGCAAATCTGCCAAGGAAGACCTTTCAGCACTAGCTCCATGAACCTTTGAAAAGTTGCTGGAGCATTTGTGAGGCCCATGGGCATAGATCGAAACGATACAAACCATGGCCAGTACTAAAAGCTGTTTTCTCACGGTCTTCCTCTGCCACCTCAACCTGCCAGTACCCATCTGAAAAATCTAACGTGCTAAACCATGTAGCTCCGGCCAAGGCATCCAATGTGTCATCCACTCTAGGCAATGGGTGGGAGTCTTTGATTGTTATTGCATTTAAACCCCTGTAATCCACACAAAACCTCCATGAGTTATCTTTTTTTCTAACGAGCACCACAGGGGAGGACCATGGGCTGCAACTCTCTTCAATTATGCCATCTGCTAAGAGCTGCTGTACCTGCCTGTCCATTTCCCTTCGCTTGTCTGGGGAAGTCCGGTAAGCTCGTCTTCTAACAGGGGGAGAGTCACCCGTGTTAATGTGATGTTTTATCATGCCTGAAGCCTTAGTAAAACCACCCCCTGTCCTAAACACACCGCGGTGTTTCTCTAATAAAGCACTGAGCTGCTGTCTTTGGTCATCAGTAAGAGAGCAGTCCGCTAGGTCAGGCAAAGTCGTAAGTTGGTCTGAGTCAATGCAATCAGTAGGCTCAAAAATATCACTCTCGTCAACATGGTAAAGAACACCTAAATGCGAGCCAGAGTGCATCTTCAACTCGTGGTCTGTGGGGTTTAACAGTCGCGCGACAGTGAGCCCATCTTTAACCGGCGCCACTGTACGTGCCACTACCAGCTCTGTGTGATCACGATTCTCAGGCTCTAAATAACCAACATATGAATTGATATGCGACTTGGTGGGTCGGGGAGCCACTACATGCACAGGGACAACCATCTCACTGTAGGGTGGAATAGTGACATCAGCAGACATAGTTATGTTACAGCATCTTGGAATAAGATCATTAGCATGTAATAAGGGAATGTCTACATCTCTAAGACGGAGCAAGCTGTGACTAACATCAAGAACAGCATGAAACTCAGTCAGAAAATCAAATCCCAGTAACACTTTTTGATTAGCACCCCTGACAACATGTACTTTCTGTTCCACATACTTTCCACCTAAACACATAGAAACAGTCATTGAACCAAGAGTGTCCAGCAGTTGTCCATTGACAGTATGAGCAAGCACGTAGTCACTGCTTAGCACGCGTTTGCGCAGAGCAGGTACCGACATCTTAAACTCTTCGTTAATCAAAGACACGTTAGAACCAGAGTCAATCAATATAGCGACATCGACGCCCTCGATCGATCCCCTGATGTATGAAGTGCATTTGGACTCACCCACAGCGCAGCAGTCCGTAACAGAGGCGTCCACCCCAGCCGAGGAGTGTCCAGCGTGACCCTGAGAGGGCAAAACTGATGGTCGGGCCTCACCACCAGTTACTGGAAGTTTCCCTGGTTCTGTCCAAGTGGGGAAGGAGAGGGTGACCGTCGAACTGGTGAAAAAAAATCTCACGCCGCGTCTCTGCTCTTGTCCCTCGAAGAAGCGCCCCCTCTGGGAACCACGACCACCTCGACGTGGAGAGGGAGAATCAGACACAGCGGCTCGATCTGGACCAGTCTGGGAAAGCCACTCTCCGCTGCTCCTCCGTCCATTTTGCGGCGACCGACCACCGCCACCATATCCTCCGCGGTGGTCTCTAGTAGCTCTACAACCAACGCCGCCACAATCGCATGTACAAGGAAAACGCTGGTTTACGCGAGGTCCGTAGTCGTCACGTTGTTCTCTCAGATTCACCATATCCATCTGTAGCTTATCCATCCGTGCAGAAAGACGCTCCACAGCGCTGAGCAGCTTTCCCGCCGTGCTTTCGGCACCCAGTCCGGACTCCTCAGCCGAGGAGAGAGAGGCCACAGTCGCGGGCGCAGGCTGTGAGTAGGGGCCGGTCTGTGTCTCCACGCCCAGCGCCAGTCTTGCTCGCTCACATCGTCCTGCCACAACCAGGGCTTCCTCCAAGTCAGTTGCGCCCTGTTCGTGGCATTTGGCGCGCAGACCCGGATCCAGGCCAGCCAGAAAGCGCCGAAACTTTTCACCATTTTGTGCCGCTGCGTCATAGTCGGGGAAAGCCTCGGCAACAAGTCTGGAAATGTCGGCGGCGTACAGCTCCAAACTCTCATTAGCCAAGCGTGGACGAGCAGAAACACACGTTTGGAAGTACAATAAGAACTGCTTCTGTCCAAATGCTTCATTAAGTTTCTCCTTTACAAGCTCAAAATCGCACTGGACAGACGAAGGAAGGCTGTCCCACAACAGGAATGCGGCACCATCCAGCCGGGTGGGTAAAACGGCGGCCAAGGTCGCTACATAGCTCCGTCCTGTAGCCCCCCGAATCTGGGCGCGAACAGCCGCCTCAAACTGCTTTATCCAGGTAGCAAAAAGTTTACGTCCATCTCCACAAAACGGCGGGGGGAGATCCACTTTGACATTGCAGACCTCCTCCGGCCACGACGGTTTGTATTTGTACTCATCCTCGTCCATAGTGCCGCCATATCCACGCGAACCACCGAACATTGTCCGTAAATCACTGCCGAACCACAGTCCTGAGTCAAAAAACGAAGACGGATCCAGCCAGCACCGCTGCCACCAATGTAACGGGCGAGTGGTCAGGACAAAACACCAGGCAGGATAACTTTGGAGAATGAAAATACTTCCCCGTTTATTGCGTGGAACTCAGCATGGCAACCGCTCTCTCTTCACAACACTGGAGAGTCTCAAAATTTAAAAGTAAACAGCTACCTGCGCATGCGCGCTTTACACAGCTCAGACCCCCGCTTACACTAGCTCTGTTTGGTGAATCCGAACGTCCTAACCAGCGGCGGGAAACAACGAGGGAAATGACGCGACTCTACAGCTGTTTATGAAAAACTACAACATCCACCAGCGGACTACAAAACACGGGCCTAATGCGCTGATATGAATGACACGAGTCAGTTACAGAAACAACCATTTGTTCATGAATCTGCTGCTGTTTAATAAAAATACTGTAATAAACCTCAGACTGAGCCATCTTTGTGACAAGTTTAAACACGAAGTTTCAACAACACGTTTCAGCACAAACAGTAGGCCTATATATGCACAGGACAGGTCAGAATAAATATAACAGACTCACCATCAGCAGTCTGTGTGAGAAAAGACAAATATATCCCAGTATTGCTTTGCAGCAGCAGCAGCAGCACGTCTCTCCTTTTCCCTTCTCCCCGCTGTAGCGGACTTTATGCAAATGAGCCTGTGTCCCGGCGTAAGATTCACTTCTTCACACGTAAATAGTGTGAAGTGATGCGGTAACACATTTAGTGAAGCAATGTGGCACTAAAACCTTATATTTTCAAAGTTCATAAAGTTTGTTTTATGTAATGTGTGTCTAAAGTCTGAGGCAGTAAAACTGTTCATTCACAGATCATATATTGTCATAAATGTTCATTCATTTTTGGAGCGATCTGTGCAGTGCATTGTGGGATGTCTCATAGCTCCTTACCGTCATTAGGAAGCTTCTATGGTTCCTATGCTAAAGGAGCTATGATAGGAAGCATACAGGCTCCTTCTCCTAACTCCTTCCTAACTGAACTGACAATCCGGACAGCTCTTAATATGGCGTGTGGTCACGTGCATGCGGTTTTGGCTTAAGGAGCTAGGAGCTATGGGGACAATTTGATGAATTCGGACGGAGCGACTGTCTGAAATCCCAGGAATGAAGGGAACTAAGGAGTGTCCCTCACAGAAGTGTAGTAGTGTGGAGTTGTTAGGGAGAGGGAGTAGGGACTGGTTTGGGAAAGGGCCATTCTATTGTCAAGAATGAACTGATATTACTAACCACCAGATTTCTTGTCACTTGTCATTTTTTTATTTTACATTTCTTTTACTTTATGTATTTTTTGGGCGATCTTTACGATAAACAGTCCTCGCTGAAAGACTTTCTCTGTGACGTTACATGATGATCACACAATGCTTTGGTTGGGAAAACATTTCAAGTGAATTGACTGTGTACATGTGAGCTGTTTATTGTGAAGTTGTGAAGCTTTGGTGTTTCATCCTGTTATAAACAGACGTTGCAAAGTTGGATAAACTGCACGGCTCTACAACAATATCAGAAACAGTGACATGATGGAGAAGGTTTTACTCCCATCATCCCTTTCTTCTGGGCCCAAACTGAGTTACGGTTAAGGGCATCATCATTTTAACAAAATGAGTTTCTTGCATCCAGTGTGATGCTTTAGCTGATCATTTTGCTCAGTATCAGAATATATCCTTATGTAATTCATTCAGATTTCATGTTCTAATCCTGTCGCACTAATGGAGGCACAATGTCTCTGAAACGTTTTTCTACAAAAATGACATTACAAATATTTTGAAGCCAAGACATGTCTTTGTCATGTGGTGTAATTTTAATAAATATCCAACACAGATCCAGATAAGGAAGTGTCTCTGTAGGTTTCAGACTCAAACCACCGGAATAAATCTTATGAATTCAAGAAAAAGCATTAAATAAAGAAATAATTCAAATGACAAGATAAATTAAGCTTCCTCTGTCCAAAAATCAACAAAAATGTTTATGAAGAACTCAACTTTCACTTCTCAAAAAGGACATTTTATCATATTTTTACCATGTTTACTATTTATTATTATTAGTTATTAATTTCAAAAGCAATAATTTGGCGTGAGTAAATCTGAACATGTATGAAGGACTTCATCTGGTCATTTCTAGACTTTGTAACGTCGATTGATTTGTCCACTCATGCTGTAACAGAGTTAGACAGAACCAACCTAATACACACGTTTGAGAAAGCTGCATTTGTGACACTTTATTTCTTCACCAACAGGACCATTATCACAGGACCTCCTCGACTGGAAAGTGAAAGTCCCCGACTGTCATGCAAAAGAAAACAGGCTGAGCTCCGTCACATGACTCTGCAACATGTCACACGATCATGTGACTGTGAATTGGTCCTGACTGTCATGTGACTGTGACATGTTCTATGGTCATGTGACTGACATGTTCTATGGTCATGTGATGTGACATGATGGTCATGTGACTGTGACATGGTTCTATGGTCATGTGACTGTGACATGTTCTATGGTCATGTGACTGTGACATGTGTGCGTACATGATCAGTGTAAGAGTTACACAAGGTTACTGAGGTATATCTGCAGTCTTAGCTCTGCCCACAGCCGTCACACTAGAAAGACCTGAAAAGAAGATTCTAGAAGAGTGGATGTTCTGTTTAAAGTGGGCCTGAACAGCTAAACTCCGCCCACATACAAATGGCCTCTGATAGTGGAAGAGGTCCAGCTTTGGTGCTTTAGGACTTTTGTGTGGTGGATCCTGATTCTCTCTTAATCTGCCCTTTAAAGGAAAAACACAATAACTAAGTCCCTTCTGTGATTGTCAGCTACTCTCATGTTTGTGTATTTAAAAGATACTTCAGGATGAGTCCAAATTGTGCAATTAAAAATCATCTAAAGTGATTTTACTTTTAAGCTAAAATGTGTACTTAAAAACAATAAATAAGGTCCTATGAGAAAACCCATTTGAGGAGATTTAATTCACATGTTTTTAATGTATGTGTTAAATAACAAATTGTGAAAGTTTCTAGCAAGTATTCGTTTCCATTTTTTAAATGTGACATAAAAACATTTTGCAGTATCTTTGAGTTTGATCAAATTCTTCACTAAAACAGGAAAAGTGCAAACGGCGCAGAGTTAGCCATACAACTTTGACAATAACTAACTCTTTTTTGTTTTTTGGTCTTAACTCAATTTTAACAAAATATTTTTATCGGATATATTTTTTAATGTAATTGTTTTAATTCTTATTTGTCAGAAAAGACTTTCTCAGTTGTATCTGGTTCTAATCACTCCACCGTCCTATTGGGTTTTGGAGTACCTCAAGGTTCGGTTCTGAGCCCTTTGTTGTTTGCACTTTATGTCCTTAGGTCAGACTACTCAGCGTTTTAGACGTGTTTCTAATCATGCGAAACAAACAGCGATCAGGGCTCAAGGGGCTCTGACATGGTTTGGATTCTAGCTCTGAGTCCTCTAAGAAACTAACCACAGAAAGTTGATTAAGTGTTTCGTCCCTCGTTACGGTTCCCTGATTTTCTTTCTGTTTGTTTTCTGACACAACTGGTTCAGGGTCAGGATCACAAAAGTATGATTAGAAAATACAAGATGGAAATGAGTCAATAGAATGAATCCGTCTCTGTGATGAAACGGCTGTGGGCACATGAGCTCGACATGTCTTTGGTTTTATGGTACAATTCATAAACTATTCAACAGTAAGTCACAATGGAACAGATCACAAAAATACATTCAATAAACAGATCAACCGTAATAAAAATAAATAAATAAATAGCCTACTTTGTAAACGTTGGTAGAGTAAAGGTAAAAATGACAGAACACACACTGCAGGCAAGAAAAGATTGAGTTGGTTTGCGAGGGCTATTAGCATTAGCGTAGCACGAAAGCATAGCTAATTAAAGGCAGTCTGTGCGCTACACTTCTTTGGGTAAAGCTTTACAAATGTAAGAGAGACAGGATAAAGCTATTGGACCGTTCTCAGCAGGCTCTGGGTCAGACACAGCAGCAGGCCACGCCCCGAAAGAACCCAACAGGAACTGGAACTATCAGAACCAGGAACTATCAGAACCAGAACTATCATATTCCAGTTGGAGTCCAAATTTGATGACTGTTTCGGGGATAGACCTGCTGCGTCGCTTGTCTTTGGTTGTCAGCTGATTTGGACGAGGTGTTGAGACTTCTGCATAGGCACACATGAAGACACTGTCAGCCATCACTCCAGGCCACGCTCCCGACAAATGATTTCTGTCAGCGCTGCCTCCACATCGTTTTTGACTCTACAGTTACATTTTTACTGTTCATTTTTGATTTTCTGGTTCACAAAAAATGTCTTTGGAGTGTCCATAAAGTGTGGGAGCTTGTGGAAGTGGGCGGAGCTCGTGGAGGTGGGCAGGGCTCACGGGGGTGGGCGGGGCTCGCGGTGGTGGGCGGGGCCCGGTGAGGTGGGCGGGGCTCGTGGAGGTGGGCGGGGCTCGATGAGGTGGGTGGGGCTCGCGGAGGTGGGACGGGGCTCGGTGAGGTGGGCGGGGCTCGCGGAGGTGGGCGGGGCTCGGTGAGGTGGGTGGGGCTCACGGAGGTGGCGGGGGTGGGGGCGGGGCTCGCGGAGGTGGGCGGGGCTCACGGAGGTGGGCGGGGCTCGCTGAGGTGGGGGGGCTCACGGAGGTGGGCGGGGCTCACGGAGGTGGGTGGGGCTCGCTGAGGTGGGTGGGGCTCACGGAGGTGGGCGGGGCTTACGGTGGTGGGCGGGGCTCACGGAGGTGGGCGGGGCTCGCTGAGGTGGGTGGGCTCGCTGAGGTGGGCGGGGCTGTAGGTGGGGGGGCTCGCGGAGGTGGGCGGGGCTCGCGGAGCATGTCCACAGATGTGCTGCTGTGAGGTCAGTCTTTGGTCTCGTAGCTTCTGGTTTGTGTGCAAAGATTGTCTCTTTGGTTGTTTACGATGATCATCCAAGTGTTCTGCTCCGTCCACTCTCTGCCTCCTGGTCAGTAATGTCTGTCCTTCTGAAGAGCTCAAAACACTTGGGTCCACCTTCTGATGTCATGAGTTGTGCCTTTATTCAGGAAGTGCTCACCTGAAAGTCGGATCACTTCAGTTGTTCAATTGGCATACAAGCTAAAGCGAAGTTATTTGTGGAATAAAGCTTGTATAAAAAAGGTGTGTCCAGGCTAGGCTAGTTCCGGTTCTGGTTCAGTCTTTGCCTATGTATAGGCCTATGTATAGGCCTATGTATAGTGCTAAGTGCTTAATAAATAAAAAGGTAGCATTTGTGTGTCAAAGCTAATGCTAAGTACATAAGGCTACTGTCAATAACATTAAAACTGAAGCTTTTTACAAGACCAAACTGGCCTGCCATTTAATCTGTTTTAATCACATTGTCTACATTATGTTTGGTCAATTTATTTGTTAGCTTATCTTAGCAAGTAGACCTATCCACTTTTATAAACACGCTTTCCCTGGTGAAGTATTTATTTATTTTGTGGTTCATTTACGCAGGTAAATACTTCTCTAACACAACTTAGCCATTTGCAAATTCAAAAAACTGACTCATCACCAACATAGTTACCAGTCCAAAGATCACAAATGCATAGGCTACATGTTCTAGTAGGCCCATCTGGTTAGTGAAGTCAACTGGCTGATTTTCCACTATAATGTTTTTGCTCAACATATTAAAACTTTTTCCCTCTGTCATCTTCAACACTTGACTGGAACTGAATGAAGATGGTGTATTTTTGTCCTTTTAGTCGGGACATCACTATCACTACACTACAGTTCTGTTACATTTGTTGTGCAAAATAAGTGTAAAACGTATTGTCGCCATCACTGTCATCATTACGATGGCATACATATTTGATACATCCGTGTGTATATTGCATTGTGTTTGTTTGTCACTTCTGTATTTTTCTTGTCCCTCATAAAATGAGATAAATAACACCCTGTGAGTGAGATTCGCTCTCCGCTTTGTCGTGCTTATATATTGGTTCGTTTAATGTGGTTCAGTAAATTCTCCATCCTGAATGAATGAACTGGAACAGACCAGCCGGGCCTTGGCATGAAAAAGGCCTGTTTCTGGTCATCTTCACATGAGAAGAGTGAGGTCATGTGATTCATTCTTTCTTTAATGAAACGATCTCCTGAGTTTTCCTGTCTGGAGCAGATAAAGTGTGCGTCAGATTGTGCTTTTGTCATGACAAAGTTAAAGCTCATTCATCCACCTTTTATAATGCCATTCCATGAACAAGGTTGTGTTTTGCTTTGTCCATTTTAATGAACGTTTCAGCTTGTTGAGGCTGTGCTCTTCCTCTGACTAAACATGCAGTTTCTCCTTGTGATGTCATTAAGTGAAAATACAGGAAGTGCTCCACTGTGTTTAGACGCCACACATTTCACTAGAGTCAACTGATAGTTTCAGCCTTCCATTTGCCAAACACTGGAGCTACAGCGTCAGTTAAACTGCTTCACAATTTAAAATACTCACAAGTTTTAATGGAAAATCAAAAAAAAATGTTAATAAGTCAAATAATTCAATTGCAGTTAATGATAAAAGTACCACTGTATGACATCACAAGGTGGAACAACGTTTTCAGATTTAGGGATGTAGACATCTTATGAATCCAGGATTACTTAAACATTTGTGAAGGAAACTAAACACAACTTTGGGGATTTTTTGGTGAAGTAACGAGAGTCAAAAAAGGTTGAGAGATCAATGCATAACATGGGACCTTAAAGGTTCCCATTTGACCCTTCTGCTTCTGTAGCTATATATATATATATATATATATATATAATATATATATATATATATATATAAAACCACACTTGTAGCCAATGGGAAGCCACTTGCCCAAGTGTCCATCAAATGTGGCATATACCAAGGAGATGCACTGTCCCCACTGCTGTTCTGCATAGGTCTGAACCCCCTCAGCCAAATAATCAACAAGACTGGCTATGGATACCGACTCAGAAACGGGGCCACCATAAGTCACCTCCTCTACATGGATGACATCAAGCTGTATGCTAAGAGCGAGCGAGACATCGACTCACTGATCCACACCACCAGGATCTACAGCACTGACATTGGGATGTCATTCGGGCTTGAGAAATGTAGTAGGATGGTGACAAAGAGAGGGAAGGTAATCCACACAGAAGGGGTCTCACTCCCAGACGGAACAATAGCAGACATTGAGGACAGTTACAAGTACCTTGGGATACCACAGGCAAATGGCAACCTTGAACAGGCAACAAGGAAAGCGGCAACAGCCAAATACCTCCAACGAGTAAGGCAAGTCCTAAGAAGTCAGCTCAATGGCAAGAACAAGTCCCGGGCAATAAACAGCTACGCCCTGCCAGTGATCAGATACCCTGCAGGAATAATAAGGTGGCCAAAGGAAGAGATACAGACCACAGATGTTAAGACACGAAAGCTCCTCACCATGCATGGAGGGTTCCACCCCAAATCCAGCACCCTGAGACTGTACGCTAGCCGAAAGGAAGGAGGCCGAGGATTAGTGAGCGTGAGAGCCACTATCCAGGATGAAACATCCGAGATCCATAAGTACATCAAGGACAAGGCCCCAACAGATGGCGTACTCAGTGAATGTCTCAGACAGTGGGGAACAGATGAGGTGCTGGAGGAGGAACCATCATGGGAGGACAAGCCCCTACATGGGATGTACCATCGGAACATAACTGAAGTGGCTGATCTCAAGAAATCCTATCAATGGCTTGAAAGGGCTGGGCTGAAGGACAGCACAGAGGCTCACCTGGCTGCACAGGAGGCCTTGAGCACAGACATAGAGCCCAGATCTACCACACCAGACAAGACCCAAGGTGTAGGTTGTGCAAAGAGGCCCCCGAGACGGTCTAGCACATAACTGCAGGGTGTAAGATGCTGGCAGGGAAAGCGTACATGGAACGCCATAACCAAGTGGTTGGCATAGTATACACCAAGATCTAAGTGGAAAACACCTCCCAAGGTGGAAGAGAATGACGGAGCCAAGCTCCTGTGGGACTTCCAGATACAGACAGACAGAATGGTAATGGCGAACCAACCAGACATCGTGGTGGTGGATAAAGAGCAGAGGAGAGCTGTGGTGGTGGATGTGGCAATACCAAGCGATGGTAATATCAGGAGAAAGGAGCATGAGAAACTAGAGAAATACCAAGGGCTCAGAGAAGAGCTGGAGAAGGCTTGGAAGGTGAAGGCAACAGTGGTGCCCGTGGTGATCGGTGCACTGGGGGCCGTGACCCCAAACTGGATGAGTGGCTACAACATATCCCTGGATCTACATCCGAGCTTATATACTGTATTTTTAAAAAGGGCACTGTGTAAGTTTTCTAGTGGAGAAAAGTTTTGGTTGAAACTACATTTGGGTTTAAGTAAAAAGCCCCAGCCCTACACTGACCCTTTAAACCCAAAGAAACGAGGCTTTAACCAAAAACTCAAGGGTATTCTACGTTTTGGCCTTTCGTTACATATTTACGTACAAAGGTGTGAAAACGTGCTCATCATAGTTTTGGACGTTCAGTTGTATATTACGTTTTCTTCGGAGACTGAAATGGTTGAAAGGATTATTGTTGAACATTATTACAAATTAGGGTCTGGCACTAGATTCATCTTGAAATCTGCATTTGCTTTTTGTGTTTTTGAGAATGTTGTTCTCTGTGAAAAGATTGTTGTCGTTTTTTTGTTTGTTTTCTCTTTTGGTTGACCAATAGTGGACATTCCTCAGTTTGTATCTACAGGCAAAGCTTCCAGCTTCTTTAAGAGAGAGTAAACGCAGCTTTATCTTCGAGTTAAAGAAACATCCATCCAGGCAGAGTTGGAGGTAATCCTTTGTGACTTGATGTGATAGTCGGCAGCCTCATGTGTCCTGGACAACCACACCCTGAAAACTCCACTCCAGAATGCTACACGGCACTGGACACTTTCACACAGGCACTGCAGGCAAAGAGGACAAATCATGATTCTGACACTATTCTGTTCATAAATGTCGTGTTTTCTGAGGCAGATGAAACATTTCACTTTTTTATAGTTTTCATTTGACAATTACCAGATAAAATCTTTGTTTTGGTCATTTCATGACTTAAGTGTGTATAACAGGCTTTTGGATATGTTCTGCTTTTATCTTCATTTTGTAGACTTGTATCTGTTATAAATATAAATATTAGTTTTACATGAATCAAGAACAACTTTGTGAAGAAAAGTATGAAAACATCAGTCAAAACATATGTCGAACACGGCCCTCGGCGTTCTTTCATATGGCCCACAAGCTCTTTTAAGGTTTATTTGAATCTTATATTAACACTAAGAGTCATGTGTTTTAACCTAATGCCGGTGTTTGTCTGACACTTAAGGAATTCATTTTTCAGATGTGTTTACACGTGTGTGCAGTATCAGTAACTATACAAAAAACTATTATTTTAGGTGTCACAATTCACAGAAGTCGTCTGCACTTTAAGAACAAAATGTCTCACCTTTTTCATTGTATTGTATATATACAAATGCTCCGGTTTTTGATTGTGCAGTAAGATACTTTAGTAAATCCTCTTTGGATCATTTAACGAACAGTGTGAAAGTGTTCAGCTCCGCCCACACTGGTCTAAGACTCTTTGGTTCTGTTGGTGGAGGTCTGAGCTCCGCCCACACTGGTCCTAAGACTCTTTGGTTCTGTTGGTGGAGGTCTGAGCTCCGCCCACACTGGTCCTAAGACTCTTTGGTTCGGTTGGAGGCCTAAGCTCCGCCCACACTGGTCCTAAGACTCTTTGGTTCTGTTGGTGGAGTCTGAGCTCCGCCCACACTGGTCCTAAGACTCTTGGTTCGGTTGGTGGTCTGAGCTCCGCCCACACTGGTCCTAAGACTCTTTGGTTCGGTTGGTGGAGGCCTGAGCTCCGCCCACACTGGTCCTAAGACTCTTTGGTTCGGTTGGAGGCCTGAGCTCCGCCCACACTGGTCCTAAGACTCTTTGGTTCGGTTGGAGGCCTGAGCTCCGCCCACACTGGTCCTAAGACTCTTTGGTTCGGTTGGAGGCCTGAGCTCCGGGACAATGCCCTTCTTCTGCCCACTTGTCCAGGCTACGGCGGCGAGCATTCATGAAGAAGTTGCTGACGGTGGAGAGCTCAAGGCCAAGCTGCTGGGAGATGGTCACCTGCATTTCTTTGGAAGGACGCGGGTTCTCCTTGAAGATGGCCAGCAGGGTGCGCCGCTGCAGGTCGCTAAACACCAGCCGTGACTTCTTCTGCGCGTTGGTCTTGTCCCGCTCCGCCTCGCTCTCTTTCCGCTTACAGGCTGCAACACAAACACAAACACAAGCACATCTTCAGACCAAACGTAGCTCTTTGCTCTTCACAGGTTTTCCCCCAGCAGTGAATGAATCTGCAGTGGCCTTATTCTGGCCCAGCTCTGTTTAGGGACCTTGGGTGTTTCTCAGTCACCAGGATGTTTGGTTTCTGAAGCACTTGGCAGGGCTCCGTGTGGTCAAAGCTCTGCTGAGTGCTCTTCAGGTTCTTTCGATGGCTCGTTCACCCAGGATGCACCTGACAGCCACGTAAACACAACACACTCCAACTTTTCATTCTTGTGATCTTAAAGGTGGTATTCTCCATTTTTACCTTTTTAAAAATGTAAACTAATACTAAATGTCATCAGTCACACTTTGCTCACTTACCAAACACATTCTGAGCTTCTAATTTGTGTTCATCCCGGTGCTTTATGTACAGCAGTGAGGAGCGAGACGTGTTGTGTGTGAACAAACAGACAAACGTAGTGGAGTTCGGTGAACAAAAGGGACTTATTAGACAGAGTCATTAGATATACATTTTACGAGATTTAAGCTGGGGAAAACACATTTGAAGTTATTTATAGTAATATAGTCTTCTCCTCCTCCTGCTCCTCCTCTTCCTTCTCTCCTCCTCCTCTCTCTCCTTCCTCCTGCTCTCCTCCTCTCTCTTCCTCCCCTTTCTCCTCTCTCCTCCCTCCTCCTCTCCTTCTTCCTCTCTTCCTCCTCCTCCTCTCTCTCCTCCTTCTCCTTCCTCTCTCCATCCTTCTCCTCCTTCTCCTCTCTCTCGTCTCCTCTCTCTCCTCTCTCTCCTCCTCTCTCCTCTCTCTCACTCCTCTCCTCTCTCCTCTCTCCTCCTCTCCTTCTGCTCCTCTCCTCCTCCTCCCTCTCTCCTCCTCTTCTCTTCCTCTCCTCCCTCCTCTTTCTCCTCCTCTCCTCTCCTCCTCTCCTCTTGTTCTCCTGATGCTTTTATTGCTGGCATTAAGGCTGGGTCCATTACAGAGAGCTGTCAGTGTAATGACGGCGCCTCGTCCGGACGACGCTCCACACGCTGCACATGAGACCTGTAGTTTGATTTTCAGACATTTACACTGGGCTGATGTGGTTTGTTATTATTATTCTTTTTTTGTTCCAGTTTTTTTCCGGCTTGTTGTCAGAACATTTGGTCTTGTTTCAACAATGGTCCGGACTTTTCCTTCAGTTCATTCACAGCATCAGAGCAGCTCAAACCAACAGCTTATTGTTGAGAAAAGAGTCTAGTCAGTATAATCACCAGACTGTACACGAGTGAGAAGGTTTCCTGATGTAAAGTACGACATTATAAAACAAGCTTTGAGTTCTGTATGTGAATGTTTTGAAATAAGTGAAGTGCTGCATCCCTGAAGCAATTTAGTCTTTTCTAGATCAAAATATGCAAAACACAAAAGACTGTTCCTTCTGACCAGACTGACAGCTCTCATCCCAGAGCAATAAGGTCAAAGGTCTCAGACTCATCTGGACAACAGTGAGCCGTTGTTTTACTTGTATCTTAAGGGGCTAATTGGTTGATTTATACTTTAAATTGGATGTGTAATTCTATGATTCTTAATCTCACTGAGACTTTTCCTGGTTAAATAAAAGTGAAATAAAGTAAATAAATAAATAAAATAAAAGCAGCACAAACGAAGCACAAACCACTGACTTGGTTTTGTGGAGTTGATGGAGGTCAATGAAAGCTCTGGTCCGCTCAGTCACTCATCCACACACTCGGCCACACTCACGCGCAAGCGCATTACCTGCCAGTCGGAGCGCGCTCATGCGCTGGAATTCGGGCTCGTGCAGCCACTTCCACATGCGGCGGAAGGTCTCGCGGCCGGACTTGAGCTTGGACCAGGGTTTGGGGTTCCGGAGCAGGTCCGAGAGCGTGCCTTGAGAGCGGCAGAGAACGCGCTGGGCGAAGATGGCCTGCGGGATGCTGTATCTCTTCAGCTCCGCGGTCACGCGCTGCGCGACCTCCCGCGTGTTGATTTCCTCCAGCGGCGCGCCTTGCGCGTGTCCCGAGGACTGGGGCCGCTCACGGAGAGCAAGGGGCGCGTGCGTGTTGGGCGGTAGGAGCGCGTGGTGCGTGGACCTGGAGATGCTTGCGCTCCATTCAAGTGTGACATCATTGCTTCCGCGTGCGTAAAACTACGCGCACGTGTTTCCGAGCGCGGCACCTCGTTGGCGTCAAACCCCAACATTTTGTCGTGTGCCGCGTGCACAGCGTGCGGCGCGTGTCCGTACGTGTGAAGCGGCTGCTGTGTGTGCGGCAGCGGCAGTCCATTTCCGAGCGCGTCCACGTGCTCTTTAAACCCGTACAGACTGCTGATCGCGGGAAGCGCGCGCTCATCGCGCATGAGCGTGAAGCTGCCGCTCACGGGAATGTGTCTCTGAAACTTGTCGGTAACGTGGCTGATCGGCGGCAGCGGCGTCAGAGGCGTCAGCGTGGTGTACGAGCAGCTCATCGCTGGCGCGTCGCACGCGCCCACGGCGTGATGCAGCGGCAAATCGTGGCGACAGTCCGCGTCCAGCAGCACGCTCATGCCCGACATGACCGAGCGCGAGCCCAGTACGCTGCGCCCCTGTTGTTCTTCCAGAGCCACGCCGCCGTCCATTGTCACGTCCATAGCGTCCACCTCCGCGTGCGTGCATCGATATGCGCTCGTGTACGCGGTCTTCATCCGCGGCCCTCAGTCCATCCGTGTGTTTGTGCCCCTGTAGCGTCCACATGCGGCTCTCCGGGCGCCTGCGGCCCCTGCATCAGCGGCGGTGTCAGCTCTGTCCGCTGCTCTGACGGGCCTGAGGAGCAGGAGCCGGAGTCAATGAGATGCAGCGGATGAGGCGGGGGCGGGGATTGCCCCGCAGCATCTCTCCTCCTCTCTCTCTCTCTCTCCTCTCCCTCTCTCCTCTCTCTCTCTCTCTCCTGTGTCTGACCTCTCTCTCTTCTCTCTCTTCTTCTCTTTCTCTCTCTCTCACTCTGACTCTCTCTCTCTCTCTGACTCTCTCTGTCTGTCTGTCTGTCTCTCTGTGTGTTTTAGATTAGAAAAGATAATTTATGTTTGACTCACATTTGTGTCGGAAGTTTACCCTTACAAAGGAAACGTGTCAGAGAGCCACGAGTGTCCAGGCCGCAGAGGACAAACATCACTGTGACTCTCAATCCACAGGCGCTGTCCGTGGTGCTGAAGTCGGCTGCCTCAAACAAAACTACAAGAATCAACTAAGAAAATCACGTTTGTCTGTTCATGTGAGGAAGAAAGCTTGTATGGAACTAGAGAAAGCATGGATATGGAAGGAAACACAGCTTTATTCAAGTTATTCCAGTAAATACTTCAACGAGAGAAGTTGATCTCCTTTTGAGCAAAAGCTCCAACAGACAGAACAACATGTTACACACTTTAGTAAGTCGTCTGCTCTCCGAGCTTCAAAAACACTTACCCCTGAGTTCCCACTTTAGATCGTCACAGAGAGCTGCAATCATGTTTTTATTCCTTATTTATCTAAATCTGTATGTAGCGTATACACACACATGACAAACACAAAACATCTCTAAACAGTCCTGCATGTCTGTCCCAAAAGGTCCTGAGACTAGAACGTCTTTTTGTGATTGTGTCTTCAGACTATGTGATGGGTCAATACGTTCAGTGAAGTAGTAGCCTACGTGTTCAGGGGATTAGAAGTACACATGACAGACAACTTACATACATGAGTCTAATGAACTTCAAACTTAAAGGCAGAAATGGTATGTTTATTTTAGTATGATTTAAACAAACTTTATGTTGATGACACAGAGTTAGGCCAAGTTATATCTGTAAAAATAACTCCTTCTCTAACCCCGTCCATTCTCTCTCCTCTCTCTTTTTTCTCCTCTCTCTCTTCATCTTTCTCGTTCTTCTCTCTGTCTCTCTTTCTGTCTCACTCCGACCCCTGTGACCCTCTCCTTTCCTCTCTCTTTCACCCTCTCCTTTCCTCTCTCTTTCACCCTCTCCTTTCCTCTCTCTTTCACCCTCTCCTTTCCTCTCTCTATCCCCCTCTCCTTTCCTCTCTCTTTCACCCTCTCCTTTCCTCTCTCTTTCACCCTCTCCTTTCCTCTCTCTTTCACCCTCTCCTTTCCTCTCTCTTTCCCCCTCTCCTTTCCTCTCTCTTTCACCCTCTCCTTTCCTCTCTTTCACCTCTCCTTTCCTCTCTTTCACCCTCTCCTTTCCTCTCTTTCACCTCTCCTTTCCTCTCTCTTTCACCCTCTCCTTTCCTCTCTTTCACTCTCCTTTCCTCTCTTTCACCCTCTCCTTTCCTCTCTCTTTCACCCTCTCCTTTCCTCTCTCTTTCACCCTCTCCTTTCCTCTCTCTTTCACCTCTCCTTTCCTCTCTCTTTCACCCTCTCCTTTCCTCTCTCTTTCACCCTCTCCTTTCCTCTCTCTTTCACCCTCTCCTTTCCTCTCTCTTTCACCCTCTCCTTTCCTCTCTCTTTCACCCTCTCCTTTCCTCTCTCTTTCACCTTCTCCTTTCCTCTCTCTTTCACCCTCTCCTTTCCTCTCTCTCTTTCACCCTCTCCTTTCTTCTCTCTTTCACCTCTCCTTTCCTCTCTCTTTCACCCTCTCCTTTCTCTCTCTTCACCTCTCCTTTCTTCTCTTTTCACCCTTCCTTTCCTCTCTCTTTCACCTCTTTTCTCTCTCTTCACTCTCCTTTCCTCTCTCTTTCACCCTCTCCTTTCCTCTCTCTTTCACCCTCTTCCTTTCCTCTCCTCTTTTCACCCTCTCCTTTCCTCTCTCTTTCACCCTCTCCTTTCCTCTCTCTTTCACCCTCTCCTTTCCTCTCTCTTTCACCTTTCTCCTTTCCTCTCTCTTTCACCCTCTCCTTTCCTCTTCTTTCACCCTCTCCTTTCCTCTCTCTTTCACCTCTCCTTTCCTCTCTCTTTCACCCTCTCCTTTCCTCCTCTTTCACCCTCTCCTTTCCTCTCTCTTTCACCCTCTCCTTTCTTCTCTCTTCACTCTCTCCTTCTTTTCTCCTTTCTCTCGCTTTCACCTCTCCTTTCCTCTCTTTCACTCTCCTTTCCTCTCTCTTTCACCCTCTCCTTTCTTCTCTCTTTCACCCTTCCTTTCTTCTCTCTTTCACCCTCTCCTTTCCTCTCTCTTTCACCCTCTCCTTTCCTCTCTCTTTCACCCTCTCCTTTCTTCTCTCTTTCACCCTCTCCTTTCTCTCTCTTTCACCCTCTCCTTTCTCTCTCTTTCACCCTCTCCTTTCTTCTCTCTTTCACCCTCTCCTTTCTTCTCTCTTCACCCTCTTTCCTCTCTTTCACCTCTCCTTTCCTCTCTCTCTCTCTTTTATAACTCAAAGTTCAAAATCGTTTGTACTTTTTTACAGTGTGTACAATCATAACTTACTGCAGGAATAACACCTGATGTGAGTTTAATTGACTTCACATTTTGAGGCAGAAATTGTACTTACATTTTTAATTCCTTTATACAGTTCACTGAAATATCTTGATGTAAAGATATTTATATCATTTGACTCATTTTCGTTGGTTACTTCAGTCAGTGACGAGACACATTCATTTTCTGCATTACAAATGAAAAAAACCTTCTTGCTCTTGTCAGTACACTCCTTAAAGAAAAAACTAAAACAGCAAATGATCTCGGATGAAATGTGAACCTCTGTCCCACTTTAAAAGTTCTGAATTGAGAGAATGAGCCCGGCGCTCTCGGCTCATGTGTTCACTGCAAACATTCAGCTCCAGAGATCAAAGTTCAAAGTGTCACAGAGCATAAGGGCCCCACATCCAAGGGCCGTCTGTCCCGGGCCCCAAGAGCAGAAGTCCACCTGAGAGTCCACCAAGAGAAGCTGGAGTTATGTAGGTATGTATGGGCCAGAGTCTGGGGTGGGACGGGGGGCGGGGGGTTTAGGGTGAGGTTGGGGTGGGTCGGGTGAGTTTGGGGTGGGATGGGTGAGGTTGGGTTGGGTCGGGGGAGTTGGGGTGGGACGGGTGAGTTTGGGGTGGGTTGGGTGAGGTTGGGTTGGGTCGGGTGAGGTTGGGTGGGGTAGGTCGGGGTGGGTTGGGTTGGTTGAGTTGGGTGTGGTTGGGTTGAGTTGGTGAGGTTGGGTTGGGTCGGGTGAGGTTGGGTAGGTCGGGGTGGGACGGGGTGGTTGGGTGAGGTTGAGTGGGTTGGGTTGGGTGAGGTCGGGGTGGGACGGGGTGGGTTGGGTGAGGTTGGGTGAGGTTG
Organism: Mugilogobius chulae; assembly: GCA_038363315.1. NCBI lineage: Eukaryota > Metazoa > Chordata > Actinopteri > Gobiiformes > Gobiidae > Mugilogobius > Mugilogobius chulae. The sequence goes on from CM076409.1 coordinate 15,316,133, forward strand.
GGTGTGGTTGGGTGAGGTTGGGTGAGGTTGGGTGTGGTTGAGTGTGGTTGGGTGAGGTTGGGTGAGGTTGGGTGTGGTTGGGTGAGGTTGGGTGGGTTGAGTGAGGTTGGGTGGGTTGGGTGTGGTTGGGTTGGGTGAGGTTGGGTGTGGTTGGGTGGGTTGGGTGAGGTTGGGTGAGGTTGGGTGTGGTTGGGTGGGTTGGGTGAGGTTGGGTGTGGTTGGGTGAGGTTGGGTGGGTTGGGTGAGGTTGGGTGGGTTGGGTGAGGTTGGGTGAGGTTGGGTGAGGTTGAGTGTGGTTGGGTGGGACGGGTGGGTTGGTTGAGGTTGAGTGTGGTTGGAGGAGCACATAAGTCTCATGCACAGTGGGACAGGCTGAGTTTGATGAGTCCCTCCGTGTGCATCTTGTAGAGCAGTTTAAATTCGGCGGGCAGCTGGTGGGACTCCTGCCATTTGGTGGTGAACTTGGTGCCCTTCTTGTCGTAGTAGTGGTAGGGCAGCTCTTTGCCCGTGTTGGGGTCCCAGCCGAAGGGCCAGAAGCCGTACAGGTGGATCTGCTCGCACACGGACGAGGCCAGCGTGTACATGAGGATCCCGTGCTCAGGCGCTTGGGCGACAGCTGCTTGGTCTTCCAGTAGCTGCACCAGAACACACACATCATAAACACTTTGAGATTTTTGTTTTGCTCGTGTCAAATGTAGACTTTTGATTTTGTGAACCTTTGTGTAAGTAAAAACCCAATAGTTGGCGTCAGCAAATATCTGGAGGTCAAAGAACGATCAGCAACATTCATTTTAGGGTTTTCTAAAGATAAAAAAAGAAAATGTTTAACTTCAAATGATTCTGTTGATCTACTTTTTCAGTTTAATAAACTAATTGTGAGGCATGATATTTTTGCTTTACAAGCATGTTTTTTCCTCTATCTTAAATCCTTCTGCACACCACAGAAGTTCTTTAAGTCTGATGTTTCCTTCAGGAGGCGTGAGTTAGTGATGTGTTTCTCTCCTTCTGTCTGTGTCTCTGTGACTCTGTTTGGACTGTCTGTCAGGAGCATCATGGTGAGGTTCAGCTGCTGCACGAGCGAGGACCTTTACAACAGAAGCATCTGGAGCATCTGCCTTGTGACGACTCTTCAAATGTCAAATATTTGAAGAGTTGTGTGCTCGTGGTCAAAGTGCAGGATTCTCTTTTAGGAACATCACACACTGTGTCATCTCAACACACCTGCTCCTGAAACGATGTGAGAAGCACCTTTACTAGACTAGAGAACATGACTTTTACACTGCTGTGTGAGTGGAACAGCTGCCGCTTCTTGTGACTTGTGACTCTTTTATCTTATGCTGCTCTGTACATAACATACTCATACTTATCTCATATTTATTATGTTATTATTGCATCTGCTGCGTGTCATATAGTCATGTGTACATATACTTATAATATACTGTGCACTTTATTTTACGTATATCTGACTGTGCCATAGCAAACATTTATTGTAAATATGTCTTTTATTATTGTATCTTTATATATTTTAAGTTTTTTTTTCTATTATTTTTTGTTGCATGTTTCTATTTTTCTGTTTTAAAATGTGTTGCAACTGGATTTCCCCTTTGGACTGATATTTATTTATCTTATAAAACTGCTTTAATCCACTGGAAATTCATTATTTTTTTTTTTTTTGTTTCACTTTTATAACATGAAAGAAAACACTCTGCGCTCGATCACGTGACACACACACTGCTGCTTCTGTCAAGTCTCTGTTCTTCTGACAACCATGCCACGGTCAGACTAAGAATCTGTGGAACATTCTGTTAAACTTCTCTAGTGTGCAGCAGGCTTTACTCAACACAAGAGGGGCTGGGTCAGACCAATTGATTCCCCAAAGAAATTTTGAGCCCAAAATAATTTTAAACTTTCCAAACCCAGTGGAGTTTGAAAACTTTTTTTTAAGGTCTAGAAATTAGATGAGAATTTTCAAGACTTTTCAAGTTTTCCCGGACTGTATGTACCCTGTTTTTATTCAGAAAGTTTACTTTTGTAAAACACGGAACAAACGTCTGGAAAAGTGACGCGTGACATCCGACTGTTGTTTGGTCAATCACCTGTCATACCTGAGTCTTATCAGAATCTCACTTTTGCCTGTTCTTACTTGTTTGATGTACTGCATGATGTTTCCCGGCCAGGCCAGCTTCACCTTCAGCTTCCCTCTGTGCTCCACAAAGAAGTCCACCAGCGTGCGTGTGACTGTGGCCGACGTGTGGAAGAAGAACGCCGGGATCCACAAGATGGCGCCGTCCAGCCTCTTCAGACTCAGGAAGAAGTTGTTTCTGTCCTGCACCGTCAGGAGGTTGTTGTAGTATTTCTCCAGGATGCTGGGGTTAAACGTGGTCATGTTGGTCATCCTGCCGACGTCCTTTTTAAAGACTTCGGTGGGGGCGAAGTTGCAGCGGAACACAAAGTCGAAGGTGTCGATCTGCGCGCCACACTTGGAGCCGGTCAGGATGCCGCTGTTGCCCACTACGGCGCAGCGGTTGTAGTGTCTGTGGAGGATGGGCGAGGCCTCGGGCAGCAGCGAGTGAAAGTTCTCCCCGATGGAGTAGACATACTTGTGGCTGGAATAGTCGTAGTGCATGAGCTGGCCCACGCGCACCGAGCCGCGCACGAGGCTGAAGTTCTGCGGTACATCGATGTACTGGGCCATCTCTTCTCTGGAACACGCAAGAAAATCAGAAACATGTAAGAGACACGCAAGAACATCACAGCAGCATGCAAGGAACACACAAGAACTTCAGAAACATGTAAGGAACACACAAGAACTTCAGAAACATGTAAGGAACACACAAGAACTTCAGAAACATGTAAGGAACACACAAGAACTTCAGAAACATGTAAGGAACACACAAGAACTTCAGAAACATGTAAGGAACACACAAGAACTTCAGAAACATGTAAGGAACACACAAGAACTTTAGAAACATGTAAGGAACACACAAGAACTTTAGAAACATGTAAGAGAACACACAAGAACTTTAGAAACATGTAAGGAACACACAAGAACTTCAGAAACATGTAAGGAACACACAAGAACTTCAGAAACATGTAAGGAACACACAAGAACTTTAGAAACATGTAAGGAACACAGCAAGAACTTCAGAAACATGTAAGGAACACGCAAGAACTTCAGAAACATGTAAGGAACACACAAGAACTTCAGAAACATGCAAGGAACACGCAAGAACTTTAGAAACATGTAAGGAACACACAAGAACTTCAGAAACATGTAAGAGACACGCAAGAACTTCAGAAACATGTAAGGAACACACAAGAACTTAGAAACATGTAAGAGACACAGCAAGAACTTTAGAAACATGTAAGGAACACACAAGAACTTCAGAAACATGTAAGGAACACACAAGAACTTCAGAAACATGTAAGGAACACACAAGAACTTCAGAAACATGTAAGGAACACACAAGAACTTCAGAAACATGTAAGGAACACACAAGAACTTTAGAAACATGTAAGAGACACCAAGAACTTCAGAAACATGTAAGGAACACACAAGAACTTTAGAAACATGTAAGAGACACGCAAGAACTTCAGAAACATGTAAGGAACACACAAGAACTTTAGAAACATGTAAGAGACACAGCAAGAACTTCAGAAACATGTAAGGAACACACAAGAACTTTAGAAACATGTAAGAGACACGCAAGAACTTCAGAAACATGTAAGGAACACACAAGAACTTTAGAAACATGTAAGAGACACGCAAGAACTTCAGAAACATGTAAGGAACACACAAGAACTTTAGAAACATGTAAGGAACACGCAAGAACTTCAGAAACATGTAAGGAACACACAAGAACTTCAGAAACATGTAAGGAACACACAAGAACTTCAGAAACATGTAAGGAACACGCAAGAACTTCAGAAACATGTAAGGAACACACAAGAACTTCAGAAACATGTAAGGAACACACAAGAACTTCAGAAACATGTAAGGAACACACAAGAACTTCAGAAACATGTATATATAAAGTATTCTAATATAAGTTTTGATTTTACTGAAAACTAAATTGAGTAGAAAACTTGAAGCAGATAATAACTTGAAATGAATTCAACCACCTTAACTTGACTTAAACATTTGAATCGATTGACTTGAGCTCGGTCTGTGTATTTATTGGTATTTGGAATTTCAAGTCAAATAGAAAAATAGAAAATCAAATTACGATTCCTTTTTCGTTTTTTGTTTATAAACAACAAATCAAATATTGAAATACGGGGCATTTTTCATTTTTCATGGCAAAAATGTTAAAAGAAATATGAAAATCTATTGTATTTTCATGATCTAATCTGTAATAAAATATATAAAAGCAAACGCGACAAGAAACCAAAAACAGATTGTTTTTCCATTTCTTCCAAAGTGATGTTAAGGCTGAGTGGGTCAGTTTCCCGTTTTTCAATTTAAAAATTGGGTCAAAAATCGGGACATATTTGTTGTTTTAGGTATCTGATTAAAACGAAAATCGGAAAACGAAAAACGGCCGTTATTTGATTTTGGATTTCGAATTTTGCAGGCTCCAGGAAATTGTACCGAGGCTTGGTCTCTCTCTTCCCCGGGAAGATAGTGCTGTGATTCAGGAAGGAACAGAGCCAATCTAAGGCCCCGTGCTCCGGGTCAAGAGCCCGAGGTTTGAGCTCTCACTTCCCCGGAAAAGGAGCGTTGTGACTGGAGAGGAGCAGTGGTGTACCGCTCCGAGCTCCGGGGAACGAGCCTGAGGACCCGCGTATGCAGATCCCATCCCTCTGGAAGTGTTTAACCAGCCTCTCGCTTGTCCTCACACAACCAAAGCATGCGCTTCATGGGCTTCACAAACGCGTGAAGACTATCCAGTGGGGACTTTCGGCACCGCTCTGAGCTCCAGAGCACGAGCTCATGAGCAGTCTATCACTGCTCCTGTGGTCAAAGCACTATACAGGGAAAGTGTTCGCTCCACCGTGTCCACAGACAGGTCCGGGACACCGTGAGCCCCTGGATACGTTGTCAGTTTACGTAGTACGCACATAACCAACAGGTTTGCTCGCCGTCTACACACACTCACACGCCGAAAAGACTTGCTCATGTGTGGCTAAAACTGACTGTTGGAAACTGTGCCAAAGGTTTTGCCTCCTTTGCGCGTCTTAGCTGTGCTCTTGGCACAGGGTCTACTGCGTTTGCTGTGGAGCATAGTCTTCACCTGTTTGTGAAGCAGCATACGCGGTGCATGCTTTGGTTGGTGAGGACAAGCGAGAGGCTGGTTAAACACTTCCAGACGGGGATGGGATCTGCATACGCGGGTCCTCAGGCTCGTTCCCCGGAGCTCGGAGCGGTACACGGCACTGCTCCTCTCCAGTCACAACGCTCCTTTTCCGGGGAAGTGAGAGCTCAAACCTCGGGCTCTTGACCCGGAGCACGGGGCCTTAGATTGGCTCTGTTCCTTCCTGAATCACAGCACTATCTTCCCGGGGAAGAGAGAGACCAAGCCTCGGTACAATTTCCTGGAGCCTGCAAAATTCGAAATCCAAAATCAAATAACGGCCGTTTTTCGTTTTCCGATTTTCGTTTTAATCAGATACCTAAAAAAACAAATATGTCCCGATTTTTGACCCAATTTTTAAATTGAAAAACGGGAAACTGACCCACTCAGCCTTAACATCACTTTTGAAGAAATGGAAAAACAATCTGTTTTTGGTTTCTTGTCGCGTTTGCTTTTATATATTTTATTACAGATTAGATCATGAAAATACAATAGATTTTCATATTTCTTTTAACATTTTTGCCATGAAAAATGAAAAATGCCCCGTATTTCAATATTTGATTTGTTGTTTATAAACAAAAAACGAAAAAGGAATCCTAATTTGATTTTCTATTTTTCTATTTGACTTGAAATTCCAAATACCAACAAATACACAGACCGAGCTTTGTTTGTCTTTTAAACTTGGCAAACTGTTACTAGAATAAACTATGTCAACTCATCACCAGGTTCTTTTGAGTTTTGTCAAAACAGTCGAGTCGTTATCTTCGATCAAAATGTACCAAAACTTTGAGTGACTTGTGTTTTATGTGTTCTGTGAGCTCACCTCTGCTGGACGAACGCGCTGTGGTTGAACCTCCACTTGGACGAGTTGAGCAGGTCTTCAGTCAGTGCACTGCCCACAGGCACAAAGGCAGGGTCCAGGTACTTGAGCGCCAGCTGAGAACTGCACACACCACAGTCTGCTCACAAACACAGCTTTGACTTTCACTTCCAAGAATGCATCATGCTGCAGCTCCAGTGCAATCCAAACAGCAACTGAAAGCACCGCTAGCATCGTTAGCATCGTTAGCATGGAACGATCCGGAGTGTGGAGCCTCTTCACACGGAAAAAACAGAACCATCGTCCCTAAAAGCACCAAGAGGACATGACGGTACCTCCTACATGGACTTACACTTTTGGAGCATGCTCTGACGCTGAACAAAATGTAATATGCATAGTTCTTTATATTTGGAGTTAACTGAACATAAGACGCAACAATGACAAACCTCAGTTTCACAAAGAAACTATTTGACTAAGGTTTGAATGGAAAAGGCTTTTATTTTATTTTCTGTATTTATGCATGTATTTATTTATTTACTATTTTGGACACAAACAGTGCCTTTCAGAGGTTGGTCAGTATGTTGGTGGGTCACTATGAACACCACAAAATAACATCTCAACTTTCTGGAACACTCTGGACGATTACGATTTGAATCAAAGTCATCGATGACTGTTGCTTTTTAATAAAAACTCATAATAATTTAGAGCTTCTTAAAGTAGCATAAATGAAAACATGAAAACCCTCAACCACAAGAGTTCTAACAAGGTCAAAAGTGTGAGACTGTATCTTTACCGATGGAGCTCCAGTGTTCTGGAAGTAAACACCCCATTGTAAAGTGCCAGAGGCTTTTCCAAAACTTCAATATTAAGTTTAAAGACATATCGTAGGCTAACAGCTGTGTGCTAACTCAGATCCACAGCGCGGTTGTTTTCAGTGGGAAAATCACATCTAGAACTTTAAACTCTGACTCCCATAGAGCGGATTCACTCTAAACCTCTATGGACATTTAACATGGGAGCCTGAGCTTGTTGAAGCAGGAAGTGGGCGGGCACTGTTGAGTACATTTTGTTCCTATTTCAAAAACAGAAACATTAGAATGATATTATAATATATATATAATTTCTTCAGGACGCCTGAGGGCCACATAATGTAGACTTACAGTACACGTTTGTTTGGTAACACTTTATAATAATGTCCAGATACAAATCATTTATAAATGTTAGTTAACCATTAAGATAACATTACCTGATCATCAGTAAATGATTTGATAGTATTTACTAATCATGAGCAAACATTTGTTAATCATTACTCCCGGCTCCTGTTCTAAAGTGACGACCATTTCTAGGTTTTCTGAAAAATCTATTTAGTGATGTACTGTGTTATCTGATTCTCCACATCAGCACCAGTCTCCCAAACCCCAATCCTAAACTTAACCAGAGAATTGTGCCTAAACGTAGCCAAACTGGTTGTTACTGTTTTCCCCTGGTGAGGTTGTTACGTCTCAAACATCACAGACATGTTGTTACGTCTCAAACAGTCACAGACATGTTGTTACGTCTCAGACAGTCACAGACATGTTGTTACGTCTCAGACAGTCACAGACATGTTGTTACGCTCATCACAGACATAGTCTCAAACATCACAGACATGTTGTTACGTCTCAGACAGTCACAGACATGTTGTTACGTCTCAGACAGTCACAGACATGTTGTTACGTCTCAGACAGTCCATTACGTCTCAAACAGTCACAGACATGTTGTTACGTCTCAGACAGTCACAGACATGTTGTTACGTCTCAAACAGTCACAGACATGTTGTTACGTCTCAAACAGTCACAGACATGTTGTTACGTCTCAAACAGTCACAGACATGTTGTTACGTCTCAAACAGTCACAGACATGTTGTTACGTCTCAAACAGTCACAGACATGTTGTTACGTCTCAAACAGTCACAGACATGTTGTTACGTCTCAAACAGTCACAGACATGTTGTTACGTCTCAGACAGTCACAGACATGTTGTTACGTCTCAGACAGTCACAGACATGTTGTTACGTCTCAAACAGTCACAGACATGTTGTTACGTCTCAAACAGTCACAGACATGTTGTTACGTCTCAAACAGTCACAGACACGTTGTTACGTCTCAAACAGTCACAGACATGTTGTTACGTCTCAGACAGTCACAGACATGTTGTTACGTCTCAGACAGTCACAGACATGTTGTTACGTCTCAAACAGTCACAGACATGTTGTTACGTCTCAAACAGTCACAGACATGTTGTTACGTCTCAAACAGTCACAGACACGTTGTTACGTCTCAAACAGTCACAGACATGTTGTTACGTCTCAGACAGTCACAGACATGTTGTTACGTCTCAGACAGTCACAGACATGTTGTTACGTCTCAAACAGTCACAGACATGTTGTTACGTCTCAGACAGTCACAGACATGTTGTTACGTCTCAAACAGTCACAGACATGTTGTTACGTCTCAACAGTCACAGACACGTTGTTACGTCTCAACAGTCACAGACACGTTGTTACGTCTCAAACAGTCACAGACATGTTGTTACGTCTCAGACAGTCACAGACATGTTGTTACGTCTCAGACAGTCACAGACATGTTGTTACGTCTCAGACAGTCACAGACATGTTGTTACGTCTCAGACAGTCACAGACATGTTGTTACGTCTCAAACAGTCACAGACATGTTGTTACGTCTCAGACAGTCACAGACATGTTGTTACGTCTCAGACAGTCACAGACATGTTACGTCTCAGACAGTCACAGACATGTTGTTACGTCTCAGACAGTCACAGACATGTTGTTACGTCTCAACAGTCACAGAACCAGTGAAGGAGCTCACTTTGGTCTCACACTGGTTTACCTCAGAAGTGTAGCTGATCTAACCACTACATCACTGTAGAATAGAGCCGGAAGTAAGTGATAAGTAACTGTTTATTTATTATTAGTAAACACTAACAAAGAATTTAGTAATGATTAGATAATGTTATCTCAATAATGAATTAATATTTGTAAATGATTTGTATCGGCACATTATTATGAATGATACCGTTTGTTTTTGTTTTTTTTACTCATCTGCAGCCTGTAAATATTTGATCCATGCACAGGACAGTCTGGTGGTCCTTGTGGTGACTTGGGCCCAATGTGAGGCCAACAAAAGAAATCAAAACTTGTTATTTATTTATTTTTTAAATTGAATTACTTGAGCAATAATCAGTTCATAAAACTGTAAAATCAAAGAAACAAACCCAAGAGAAAGGAGCCGTGTGGTGTGTGAGCTCTACAGAGGTGCACATGCCAGAATCAGGAGCAGTCGAACAGAGAGGGCCACAGCAGGACACAGTCTAACAGGAGCCCCACTCTGACCTGAAGCATGACAGAAGAGAAACACAGCTACATGTACACTCAAGGAAAAAAGAAACGCAACACTCAGACCGACTTTTGTGGCGTTTACACATTTTCAGTCCAATAACACAACCAAACAATAGAGAAACCCCCAAACCAAAAGTGACAGAGTTTCATCAGACTGTCAATAGTTCACTGACCCCCGTTGGCCCTGGACAGAGGTTATTCAGCCTCATGGATCCATCAGCAGTAGTGTCTGAGTTGATCCATTCTTCAGCTGCTGCTGAGTTTCAGGAGGATGCTCACGTCAGCAGACGTGCACACTGAGCAGATCCCAGACAACCCTAACCTAGCTGGGGTCACATGGGGTCCGCATTGTCGTGCTGGAACAGAGCTCCCGCCCTAACTTTGTCCAGTAAAGAGAGCACCACAGGCCTCAGGGTCTCATCCCAATAACAGAGACCATTGAGGTTTCCTTCGATGAAAACCAGGTCTGTCCGGTGACTTACCGACATGTCTGCCCAAACCATGACACTGGGACCATCCCGGTTCACTTGGCCACACAAGGTTCAGCCTCTCCCAACGTCTCCTGTACACCTGATCTCAGCCATCTGCTCTGAAGCACTGGAACATTTTTTCATCACTGAACACAACTTGGACCACCTCTGCAAAGTCCAACGACGATGTGAGTGCACCATTCGACCGAGCTCTAAGCACTGATCCAACATGTGGCCCATATGGTGGAATATCGTCAGGCAGAGGAGATTACAGATGGTTCTGTTCTACACTGGCCTGTGGTGTGTCCCAATGGTCTGGGCTGTGGACCTGGTGGAGGCTGAACCTGTCACGGAGATGTGGCCGGTCGTTACACGGGGCCACCAGTACGAGGGCGGTCGTTAGACGGAACCAAGTACGACCTAAGGAAACGACTAATGGTAGAGCGGTGGAGACACAAGACAACAGCGTCCATAGCTCCATCCCTCTCTGGTTGGACAATCGTGTGTTTTTGGCTTCATTCTGGTGCCTTTTATAGAGAAGACTTGAGCACAGTTAACCAGCGGTAAAAGTCAACTCTGAGTTTCAAACATAAACACCCTGTAATGCACTCTTTATGGTTCTCACAATCAGTCAAGAGAAACCAAGACATGTGTTCACCTGTCTTCAGCTTACTATGGACTGAACTCATGGTGCTAGCCTGTTTTTCCAAATGGACTCGTTTTCGAAGGACTTTTGCTGCGTTTCTTTTTTCCTTGAGTGTATGTGACGCTCAAACCTGGAGGAGTGAGGGCGTAGGGCTTTTGGGACGTTTCTCCTGGTTTGAATCAGATTTGCGGTGGACAGGCTTAACGTGGTGCATACAGACAGTGTCCTGCTGTGGGCCCTCAGTGTTGGGGCCCCGGGCCTTGGAGCGCGTCATACTCATCCTGTTGGGCCGGTCCCAGAGGCAGGAGGGACAGGTGTGTGTGTGTGTGTGTTCACCTGAGGCCAGGCTTGTGAGGAGCTCGCTCACTGTAAAACAAACAACATCTGACACAACACAGAACCAGAGACCACACCTGTCCTCTGTGTCCTCTGTGTCCACACCTGTCCTCTGTGTCCTCACCTGTCCTCTGTGTCCCTGTGTCCACACCTGTCCTCTGTGTCCTCACCTGTCCTCTGTGTCCACACCTGTCCTCTGTGTCCTCACCTGTCCTCTGTGTCCACACCTGTCCTCTGTGTCCTCACCTGTCCTCTGTGTCCTCACCTGTCCTCTGTGTCCCACCTGTCCCTGTGTCCTCTGTGTCCACACCTGTCCTCTGTGTCCACACCTGTCCTCTGTGTCCTCACCTGTCCTCTGTGTCCACACCTGTCCTCTGTGTCCTCACCTGTCTCTGTGTCCTCACCTGTGTCCCCCTGTTCCTCTGTGTCCACACCTGTCCTCTGTGTCCTCTGTGTCCTCACCTGTCCTCTGTGTCCTCCTGTCCCCTGTCCCTGTGTCCTCTGTGTCCTCCCTCTCCTGTGCAGTGACGTGCGGTCAGGTGAGGCAGGTGATATACTGTATATATATTTTCTTCTTTATATTTGTGTTGAACGTTTTATTTTTAAAAATGGAGACATTAAAACAAATGATGAGTAGTTGGTGGAAGAGGCGGAGGAATGGCTCATAGCTAAAGCTTTACCTCCTTAAATCTGATGTTTAATGTTTTCACAGCTTAAATAAAACATCGACAATGGGCAAGTTGATTTTCATTTTAGGAAGGTAATATGATTTAGGCCGCATTAAATAATCGGAGGTGAGGCTAGCCTCAAACAGAAGGGGGCGCACTTTAATATGAACAATTCTACCACTAAAAAGCGTCAACGACAAAACTAGCTAAAAAGTCAAGTGCAATGATGCCTGAAAATGAATCAATCAGTTTTAAAGCTTAAACACTTTTCTAAGCTGGACTTCCAAGCAAAACAAGAGATAATTAAACCAGGACGACCAGCGCCGAGTGAAAGGGACTGTGCTTCAGACGACTGGACATACACCTCGCCCTGGTACACTCGGAAGGACAGGCTCTGTGGCTGGGCTGTATTGCTATTCTCAACGAGTGAAAGTGTTTGGACAAACGCTGGATTTACTGACTTTAAAAATGTCCAAGAAGTCTTTTGAAACATGAACAATCAGCTGCTCATATCCAGAGTCAAGGACAGATGTGGCTTTAGACGAGACTCAACATTATCATCCACAATGCTAAAGTAAAGGAAAACCGTGGGATGTTAAAAGTCCTTATTAATGCTACCTGCTTCTTGGCTAGCATTAGAAGCTAAGAATTAGCATTTCGAGGAAATGATGAAAGTGCCAACTCTAACAATCGTAGAAACTATATTGAACTTTTGCTGAAAAAGATGAAAAATGATCGGAGCATTTGCTGACCTCCACTGTGTTTTCAGGCTTATCAAATAGAATCCAAACGATTTGATAGAGGCAGTATGCCATGTCATTAGAAATGAAATAGACGCAGCTCAGTTTATTGCTATAGAGGTAGACGAAACAACAGACGTTACCAACAAGGCACAGATTTCAGTGATTCTGTGCTATGTATTCAACGCTGAGGTGAAAGAGGCTTTCATGGGCTTTGACGACGTCAGTGATGACAGAGCAGCTGCAATTTCACAATATATTTTGAGAGTTTTGGGAAGCATAACTGTGTTGAGAACTTGTTCCCAAACATACGTGATGGCATCAGAACTTAATGGAGTACAAGCAAAAGTCAAAGAAAAAGTCCCAGAGGCGATGTTTACGCCCACAAGCTAAATCTTAATGTATACCAGAGTGCAAAGTTTTTTTCAAAACGGTTGAGGGCCTGGGAGCATTTTTCAGCAAATCTACAAAACGCACTCACTTAATGGACAATGTGATTAACAGCGTCTCCCAAGAGCGGCAGCCACAAGGTGAGATCGAACTCAAGACTTTTGCAAACAGTAAGTCTGTATTACTCCGATCTACGTGAATTGTTTCACATCATAAATGAACATCCAGAAAATTGGGACAATGACACTCTGATGATGGCAACAGGATTGATCGGTGGCTTTCTAAAGCATCAACGTGCTTCTTCATTATGGCATACGAGGCATTTTTCACTAAACAGACGCTGTTCAGGGTTCTCCAAAACAAAGTCACGGACATTAGATTCTGTTGTGAAAAAATCGCGAGACATTGCAAACCTGGAGCACATCAGGCAGGATTTTGATGGATTTATGAAAGATATGCAAAGTGTGCAGCACTTGGCCTGACTGACAACGCCAGAGGTAACCAATGTCTGCGCGATGAGAGGAAACGCATGTTCAGATGAAAGCTAGGTTTGATCACTTTGATGAACTTGCTTTTGTTAGTTTAGTTAACTTCACACAGTTTAATGAAATGGCGAATCACTTTGATGATGCGAAACTCAGCAGCCTGGCAAAGTACGCCAGATTCTTTGAAAACGGATCTCATCGGCTCCCAAACCCTGAGGAATGAAGGCAAAACTCCTGGACAACTTCTCCGCTTCTTGGTTCAAAATGACCTAACGCAGACCATTCCGGAGGTGACAAAGCTACTTCACCTTATTTTGACTATACCAGCCACTACGGCGTCCGTGGAGAGGTCGTTTTCGGCCTTAAAAAGACTGAAAACTTATAGTTGTAACAAAACTGATCAAGGACGCCTTTCTTCACTGGCCACAATATTGTCGTGCTTTACCTTCCGGTGGAATGGAGGTGGTGGGTTTAGACAGACACATGACAAAGGATCTTCTTTACGAACTTTACTGGCAACAGGTGAGTTACAATCACATTGGATGTGGGTCAGGCTGATACACTGCGTTCAGCTCTAGTGTCCATGCAGTGAGTCCTTTTCAACAACATTTAACTAACTAAATCTCGCGGTGTTCTCACACGATCTAGAACAGATGTTGCTTTCACTGACTTCGCTTAGGCTCGGAAAAATAAAAACTAAAACACTGTAATTATAGGCCTATGAACAGGTTAAACTGCCGTACAATATTTATGACAAAGTGACCCATCTTTTTGCACAGAAGGAGAGACGCGTGGAACTAATCTACAAGTGAGGGAAGGATAATCATTTTTGCTTTTATTTGGAACATTTGTGAGCCAAATACATGTTGTTTCCAAATGTAATGTTAGGCTGTTCTTGGAGCAATGGATTTAAAACATAAGGTGTTCTGAAAGCTGTTGACATTTAATGTTTTGAATAGTAAACATTTAAACAGTGTTTACAGTTGTTCTATGGTGAGATGAATATTGAGTAATACGGTTTAAGCTTTTCTGGCATTCAGTGTTTTAAACAGTAAACATTTATACAATTATAATATTTTTTAAAGGCAGCTCATGTGCATTTACAGACAAGGTGAGCCAAATGTGAATTTACTAGTTGTAAAGTCAAAACTGTTCTAAAGAGCAATGGAATGTAATATTAAGGTGTTATGAAGGCTGTTGAAACGGCATTCAGTGTTTTACACAATCAAATTTGAATAGAAAACAAAAACTTGTCGTTCATGTTTAGGCATTTTACGCACAATAATGGTTAAAGAAGAGCCTGCGCTGTGGAAGACTAGAGGCCTTTAAAACTTACGCATACATTAAAATCAGAAAACAAAGCTTCATTTAAAGGTTGTATGGAGGATTTTCAAAAACTGTTTGTTGTCAGTCTTGGTCAAAACAGTTGCATAGATTTGTAACAGCCTTGTACTTATGATAAACAATAAAAGAATTATAAAAATATATAAACTGTGGACATGATGAGGCCAGTAAAACGTTGACCAATAGATAACGAGGTACCTCGTTATCTATTGGCCTGTGAACCTGTCAAGCAAACCCTCAGTGTTCCTCAGTAACTCATTGGCCCAGTAGCAGTGAGGGGCGTGGCCCTGGGAGGAAACACATGAGCATCGTTTGAAAAACAACAAACAACTGTTGGATTGAAAAATCCTCCATACAACCTTTAAGTTTGTTTACTCGTTATGTAAATCCAAAAGAAAGTCAGTGCCTCACCAGTCCTGAACCTCACCGCACGTCACTGCTCCTGTGTCTGTCCTCTGTCCTGTGTCTGTCCTCTGTCCTGTGTCTGTCCTGTGTCTGTCCTGTCTGTGTCTGTCCTCTGTCTGTCCTGTGTCCTGTGTCTGTCCTCTGTCCTCACATGTGTCTCCTGGTGGACTCACCGGAAGCCCGCGTGCAGCATGTACATTCGGGGGCCCCCTCCCTGGCCGTAGCGGGGGCCCCCTCCCTGCAGGAAGTCCTTCTTGATGGACACGTAGCTGATGAGGGACAGGATGAGTAGAGCCACGCTGAACATGACCAGCCCCAGAGCACTGACCAGGCGAACCATCCCCGGGCCTGAGGCGGGCCATCCAGGACCGGGACCTGAGAGAGGCACAGAGAGGTCACAGGTACAGAGGTCACAGAGAGTCACAGAGACGTCACAGGAGGTCACAGAGAGGTCAGGGTCAAGAGACGTCACAGAGAGGTCACAGAGAGGTCACAAAGTCCAGAGATCACAGAGAGGTCAAAGGTCACACATTTGTTAATTTGTAACATTTGTGTCATTTCTGTGGATTTGAGCCCAAATGTAAAATGTGATTGCTAGGCGTCCCCACCACCCTGTCCCTGTCCCTGTCCCTGTCCTCTCTGTCCCTGTCTCTGTCTCTGTGTAACCAGTGTAGACCCACACGAGGGACCAGTGTGGTGAAGGATGAACTCCCTCCAGGTTTGACCGGCAGACTGGACTAATGGGAGCATTCCCTTTAGCTCAACGTGTTTGTCGGGTTCGACCTCCGCTCAGGACGGTACTGACCACGTCGGTCCCACCTGTCCTCTCCTCTCTGTCTCTGTCCTTTCTGTCTCTGTCTTCTCTGTCCTCTGTCTTTGTCCTCTGTCTCTGTCTCTGTCTTCTCTGTCTCTGTCTCTGTCCTCTGTCTCTGTCTCTGTCCTATTGAGCTCTTGGATTGGGGCCCAAGTGCAGCTCCACGTACTGTACGTAACACGTCGTCACGCAGGAGAGGAGGACACTGGGAAATAGAGTCCAGATTGTGTAAACTCGCTCACATCAATCTGAGTCCGTCCTCAGTCCTCACGCAGAGACCGGGACCGGACCAGGACTGCACCGGGACTGTACCGGGACTGCACCGGGCCCGAGGGTGGTTCAGGCCCCGGACACAGAGAGCGGAGGAGGCAGAGGGAGGGCGGACACGGGAGGATGAGAGGATGAGGAGAGGCAGCAGATGGAGCGGGTGATGGGACTCACGGAGGAAGCGCAGAGAGACGCGGAGCTGCGGTGGCGCTGCGGCGGGGAGCTCTGCCGGTGGCGCTGCGGCGGGGAGCTCTGCCGGTGGAGCGCGTTGCTTTGGGCCTCGGCGCGGCTCCGTTCTTCCCGGTGCTCCTTACGCCGTTATTTCCGGTGCATCGCGGGAGGCAGAGGAGAAAGCGGAGGCGGAGTCCGTGGAGCTTCCGGTCAGGGCGCGCGCCAGCAGTGACGAGGATGAGCTGTGGAGAGGCGAGCCGGGCCGAGCCGGGCCAGGACTGATCTCAGCTTCGTTTGCGCTGCGTTCAGGTCAAATGGGCCACAAGTTCAATGTTTTGTATCGGAGACATGGGATGGAGTATAAAACATAAGAATGTAATTAAATGACTTATTGTAAAATATGAGAAGGACTTTTCTCTGTTGAGCATCAACATGAGGCTGGAAAAGTCTAATCATCTGTGTAAATGTTGTGTTCCTCGTGAAGCTTCTGTTCACTTTTCAGTCTGGTGAGTTTTAGTGAGCAGACCCATTCATTTTTCTTTTACAACAGTAGACTGACTTTTCTCAAGTTATTCCAACGATTTATCAGAGTCTCCTCTCATTCTTCCTTTACTTACGCAGCTGACAGCGTCAAATGTATGGAGGCTTCAGAGTGCCACAATCCAATATATTAAATGTACAATTTAATATTTAAATGAATAATTAATTATATAATTAATTAAATAATGTAGGCCTATTGTACAAATAAATACTTAAATAATGTATTAAATAAATAAATGTCAATAAATATTTAAAGAAACATTAAAAATATATATTTATTTGTTTCACTATTTCATTTTACTTTCACAATCTATGAAAGAATCTGTCATTCTAAACTCATCAAACTCAGTGGGCGGGACTTCCTGTGCTCTGGATCAGTCCATTTCTGTGCGGGGGTTTCTCCCTGGTCATGTCCCACTTGCTCTCTTTATATGAGTGTCCTGTCTCCTGCAGTTCTGATGTGCTCCGGGTGGTGCCTTTCGGGGCATTTGCCGGGGACAGGTGTTCAGTTTTTCTTACTGGAAGATCAACTCACCGGACGCGGGAGGGGGCGGGGCCAAGCCATTCTTTCATTCCAAATCAACTTGCTGAAACGAGGAAATAGCCAACACAAGATGGTTTTGGCTTTGTAGAAGAGTTCACAATCATTGTGTCCACATTTGTAATCCAAGGTAACACGTAATATGAAGGGCTTTAGTTGCTTTGCAGGCCGTGTGTCGTGTTGATCTGAACAGCTGCAAGTCCTTGAGTAGATCTGGCGCTGCTGTGCAGACACAGCGAGCGAAGGGGTTTACTACGCACCAACTTTACAAAGTTTACATGCAACAAAGCTGGAAATGGTTTGATTGTTCAATAAAGTCCATAACAAACGCCAGTGCGTCTTATTTCATCACGTCAGTACGATCCTTTCGTCTGTTGAAGTTGTGCTGAAGCGAGGACGCACCTGGATCAACTAGTCGGGATGAGGATATGGAGGCGTGACTCGCACAGCGTAAAAGCTTCATATTAATAATAGGCCGACATAAACAGTTTAGTTGGTTTGACTATTTTATAGGAGACTATAAATAATGTTATTTGTTGTGTGTTGTGTTAATTCATTAGCGAAGGAAACATTACAGAAGACCCTATGACGACAAAGAAAACGAGGCTCGTTACGTCGCCCGGATCGGCGTCACCGGGGCCCCATCTGGAGCCAGGCCTGGGGTGGGAGCTCGCAGGCGAGCGCCTGGTGGCCGGGTCTTTGCCCACGGGACCCGGCCGGGCCCAGCCCGAAAAGGCAACGTGGAGCCACCTTCCCACAGGCCCACCACCCGCAGGAAGGACCATAGGGGTCGGGTGCAGTGTGTTTTGGGCGGCGGTCGGGGAGAGGTCCCCGGACGACCCAGGCCATGCACACGGTCTCTGGCGCTGGGGACATGGAATGTCACCTCGCTGGCGGGGAAGGAGCCCGAGCTTGTGCGGGAGGTTGAGCGATTCCGACTAGATATAGGTCGGCCTCACTCCACGCACAGCTTGGGCTCTGGAACCATTACCCTCGAGAGGGGCTGGACGCTCCATTTCTCTGGGGTTGCCCATGGTGTGAGGCGGCGAGCGGGTGTGGGCCTGCTCATAGCCCCACAGCTCAGCCGCCATGTGTTGGAGTTCACCCAGTAGACGAGAGGGTCGCGTCCCTGCGCCTTCGGTCGGGGACAGGTCTCTCACCGTTGTGGCAGCCTACGGGCCAAACAACGGTGCAGAGTACCCGGCCTTCTTGGAGTCCCTGGGAGGGTACTGGACAGTGCACCCACGGGGACTCCATTGTTCTGCTGGGGGACTTCAACGCCCACGTGGGCAACGCCAGTGACACTTGGAGAGGGGGTGATCGGGAGGAATGGCCCCCCCGATCTTAATCCGAGCGGTGTTCTGTTATTGGACTTCTGTGCTAGCCACAGTTTGTCCATAACGAACACCATGTCCAACACAAGGGTGTCCATCAGTGCACGTGGCACCAGGACACCCTAGGCCGGAGGTCGATGATCGACTTTGTCGTCGTGTCATCTGACCTTCGGGCCGCGTGTTTTGGACACTCGGGTTAAGAGAGGGGCGGAGCTGTCAACTGATCATCACCTGGTGGTGAGTTGGATCCGCTGGCAGAGGAGGAAGCCGGACAGACTTGGCAGACCCAAACGTATCATGAGGGTCTGCTGGGAACGTCTTGCGGAGCCCTCTGTCAGCAGGGTATTCACTCACACTCCGGGAGAGCTTCTCCCAGCTCCCGGGGGAGACTGGGGACATTGAGTCTGAGTGGACCATGTTCTCGGCCTCCATTGTCAATGCGGCCGCTCAGAGCTGTGGTTGCAAGGTCTCAGGTGCCTGTCGTGGCGGCAATCCCCGAACCCGGTGGTGGACACCGGAAGTAAGGGATGCCGTCAGGCTGAAGAAGGAGTGCTACAAAGCCCTGTTAGCTTGTAGCACTCCTGAGGCAGTTGACAGGTATCTGCAGGCCAAGCGTTGCCGCAGCTCGTGCCGGTCGCGGAGGCAAAAACTCGGGACTGGGAGAGTTCGGGGAGGCCATGGAGGAGGACTATCGGTCGGCCTCAAAGAAATTCTGGCAAACCATCCGACGCCTCAGGAGAGGGAAGCAGTGCTTCACCAACACTGTTTACAGTGCAGGTGGAGAGCTGCTGACCTCGACTGGGATGTGTGTTGGACGGTGGAAGGAATACTTTGAGGGTCTCCTCAATCCCACCGCCACGTCTTCCGATGAGGAAGCAGAGACTGAGGACTCGGGGGGAGTCACCCATCACCCAAGCTGAAGTCACTGAGGTTGTCAATAAGCTCCTCGGTGGCAAGGCTCCGGGTGTGGATGAGATCCGTCCTGAGTATCTCAAGTCTCTGGATGTTGTGGGACTGTCTTGGCTGACACGTCTCTGCAACATCGCGTGGCGAACTGGACCATACCTCTGATTGCAGACCGGGTGGTGGTCCCTCTGTTTAAGAAGGGGGACCGGAGGGTGTGTTCCAATTACAGAGGAATCACACTCCTCAGCCTCCCCGGTAAGGTCTACTCCAGGGTGCTGGAGAGGAGACTTCGACCGATGGTCGAACCTCGGATCCAAGAGGAGCAGTGTGGTTTTCGTCCCGGTCGTGGAACACTGGACCAGCTCTATACTCTCCATCGGGTGCTCGAGGTTCATGGGAGTTTGCCCAACCAGTCCACAATGTGCTTTGTGGATTTGGAGAAGCATTCGACCGTGTCCTCGTGGTGTCCTGTGGGGATGCTCCGAGGTATGGGCCGGGCCCTTTGCTCAGGCGGTTCGGTCTCCTGTACGACCGGAGCAGGAGCTGGTTCGCATTGCCGGCAGTAAGTCAGACCTGTTCCCAGTGCATGTTGGACTCCGCCAGGGGCTGCCCTTGTCACCGGTTCTGTTCATTGTTTTATGGACAGAATTTCTAGACGCAGTCAGGGTCCGGAGGGTGTCCGGTTTGGTGACCACAGGATTCATCTCTGCTGTTTGCAGATGAGTCGTTCTGATGGCTCCATCAAACCCAGGACCTGCAACATGCACTGGACGGTTTGCAGCCGAGTGTGAAGCGGCGGGGATGAAGATCAGCTCCTCTAAATCCGAGCCATGGTTCTCGACCGGAAAAAGTGCCTTGCCCTCTCCAGGTGGGTGGAGAGTCCTTGCCTCAAGTGGAGGAGTTCAAGTATCTCGGGGGTCTTGTTCACGAGTGAGGGAAGGATGGAGCGTGAGATTGACAGGCGGATCGGTGCAGCGTCTGCAGTGATGCAGTCGCTGTATCGAACGTTGTGGTGAGAAGGAGCTGAGTCGAAAGGCAAAGCTCTCGATTACCGGTCAATCTACGTTCCAACCCTCACCTATGGTCATGAGCTTTGGGTAATGACCGAAAGGACAAGATCGCGAATACAAGCGGTCGAAATGAGTTTCTCCGCAGGTGGCTGGGCGCTCCCTTAGAGATAGGGTGAGAAGCTCAGTCACACGGGAGGAACTCGGAGTAGAGCCGCTGCTCCTCCACATCGAGAGGGGCCAGCTGAGGTGGCTCGGGCATCTGTTACCGGATGCCTCCTGGACGCCTCCCTGGTGAGGTGTTTTCGGGCATGTCCCCTGGGAGGAGCAAGGGGAAGACCCAGGACACGCTGGAGGGACTATGTCTCTCGACTGTGGCCTGGGAACGCCTCGGATCCTCCCAGAAGAGCGAGGAGGTGTGTATGGACAGGGAAGTCTGGGGCGTCCTGCTCACAGACTGCTGCGCCCCCGCGGGACCGACCCCGAGAGGATAATGGATAAACGGAAGTGAACGATGACGATGCTTTACCAGCTGTTTGTTGGCCTCAATTGTGTGTGTTGAAATATTAATATGCGTATTCAGATTAAAAAATAATAATAATAAAAAATATTTAAAGAGAGCAAAGAGGAGGGGAAAAAGTCAATAATACATGCAGGGACGTAGCACCAAATTCTGGGCCCCAGGTACAAACTTTGTTTATGGGCCCCTACTACATTATCTTGTGTTTTAATTATTTACTCCGCTCTCATTTAGCCTATTGCGTTTTTCCACACAGTGTTATTTTACAGACTTCGCAAATAAATAGAATGCTTTATGATGCTACTTTTTGCTATTTTTTTTGCCAAATAAAGTTGAAACTATGTCAAACTATGTTGGAGCCACTGCATTCATTCTATTTTCTATGAGCAAAAAACATTTGCTACGGTTTAATGAGAGATGGAGCTCTCTGATATCACAAATAATTACATTTAGAGGAACAATCAGTCTCACAAGGAAAATGATACTTTTGGGGGCCCTTTCCTACCCTGGGCCCCGGGGAAACTAGCACCATTTACCCCCCCAGTCCGACACCCCTGAATACATGTTCAAGATTGGAACTCACAGCCCTCTGCATGTCAGGACAGCTGATTACCCCACTGAGCCACACGCCTGATATAAGTATCATCCTATGTATGCTATTGTAGAATCACTGTGATTGTGCATATTATTCAGATGATTTGATTGTGTATATAGGCTACTTACACTATCAAACTATACGGTGACATTTGGTGACAGATCTTAACATAAATGGCCTTTTAAACAGTTTGTGGATGCGTCGTTCCCTGTGCTTATTTTGGCCTGTCCTTGAAAGCTTTTCCAATACAATAGGCTTACATAACACATTAAATGTTAGTGAGCAACTAAATGCTCTCAAATCATCAGAATAATATGCCAACAATCACAGTAATTCTACAATAGCATATGAGGGCGATTCTTATATCAGTCCCCTATATTCTGATAACTAGACGTGTGGCTCAGTGGGTTAATCAGCCGTCCTGACATGCAGAGGGCTGTGAGTTCAAATCTTGAACATGTATTATTGACTTTTTCCCCTCCTCTTTCGCTCTCTTTAAATATTTTTATTATTATTATTTTTAATCTGAATACGCATATTAATATTTCAACACACACAATTGAGGCCAACAAACAGCTGGTAAAGCACGTGTAATGTTTCCTTCGCTAATGAATTAACACAACACACAACAAATAACATTATTTATAGTCTCCTATAAAATAGTCAAACCAACTAGAACTGTTTATGTCGGCCTATTATTAATATGAAGCTTTTACGCTGTGCGAGTCACGCCTCCATATCCTCATCCCGACTAGTTGATCCAGGTGCGTCCTCGCTTCAGCACAACTTCAACAGGCGAAAGGATCGTACTGACGTGATGAAATAAGACGCACTGGCGTTTGTTATGGACTTTATTGAACAATCAAACCATTTCCAGCTTTGTTGCATGTAAACTTTGTAAAGTTGGTGCGTAGTAAACCCCTTCGCTCGCTGTGTCTGCACAGCAGCGCCAGATCTACTCAAAGGACTTGCAGCTGTTCAGATCAACCGACACACGGCCTGCAAAGCAACTAAAGCCCTTCATATTACGTGTTACCTTGGATTACAAATGTGGACACAATGATTGTGAACTCTTCTACAAAGCCAAAACCATCTTGTGTTGGCTAATTTCCTCGTTTCAGCAAGTTGATTTGGAATGAAAGAATGGCTTGGCCCGCCCCCTCCCGCGTCCGGTGAGTTGATCTTCCAGTAAGAAAAACTCAACACCTGTCCCCGGCAAATGCCCCGAAAGGCACCACCCGGAGCACCATCAGACCTGCAGGAGACAGGACACTCATATAAAGAGAGCAAGTGGGACATGAACCAGGGAGAAACCCCCGCACAGAAATGGACTGATCCAGAGCACAGGAAGTCCCGCCCACTGAGTTTGATGAGTTTAGAATGACAGATTCTTTCATAGATTGTGAAAAGTAAAATGAAATAGTGAAACAAATAAATATATATTTTTAATGTTTCTTTGAAATATTTATTGACATATTTTTTTATTTAATAAATTATTGATATAATTATTGCCACATTGCCCCACCTCGGCTCCTGCCTCCTCCACCTCTGTGGGAGCCTTCACGTTTTTCACAGTGGAGGATGTCAGAGCAGAGTTGAGAAAACTGTGCCCAGGGAAAGCAGCTGGCCCGGATGGAATTTGTCCAAAGCTCCTGAAGGACTGTGCTTACCAACTGGCCGTGCCACTGCAGATTATTTACAACCTGAGTCTACGCACGGGGAAGATTCCCCTCCTGTGGAAGACCTCCTGCATTGTGCCTGTTCCAAAAGAGAGAAGACCAACTGAGATTAGGACTGCAGACCTGTGGCCTTAACCTCTCATGCCATGAACAGAAAAGCAGCAGGAGTGACGCCTCCTGTCTCTGAGCTGTCCAACACAGCATTTTAGGAAGTCTTTTATCCCATCTGCAATTAGACAGTTAACTGCAGAATCTGGGTAGGCAGTGATGCTGTTGTGTTTTTAATTATTTATGAACTATTTTATTCATTTGTGTACTAACACATAAATATATTATTTGTGCTGTACAAACCTGGACCGCAAAATGAACTTTTGAATTTCCTTGTTCAGGGATGAATAAAGTCTATATACTTTATTTATCCATCTACATTTAATGATTTAATTAATTATTGAAATATTTAATAATTTATTTGTACAATACATTATTTAATTAATTATATTATTATTTATTCATTTAAATATTAAATTGTACATTTAATAATTGATTTCTTTATCTCAAAATATTTTTTTAATAGTGTATTTATACTGTATATTGCATTGTGGCACTCTGAATCCTCCATAAAAATGGGCCACCAATTCAAAAAAGTATTTAAAGAAAGTTTCACATTGAAATTTCTATAGAATGCCTGTTTATGTCCTAACCTGGCCCACGCCAGATGGATCTGTGTTGAATTACGATTGGAGTTCTTCCACAAACATGGCTGGCCAGGTTACTGTTGTCTCACTGTGGCTCCTGAGGTTCCAGTGGTCTCCCATCCCAGTACTGGCCAGGCCCAACCTGCTTAGCGTCTGAGACCAGAAAAATCTGCATACAGCCTTGATAAAACTCTGTGACTGAAGTGGAGTAAACAGTTAGATTTAAAGAAAACAGAAAATAATTCCACGACACAATATAAATTTATTACTGAACACAAACACATCACGACGCGTTTACTGTACATTAAGTCTGCAACAATCATGCAAAGGGTCACAGAGGCGCAAAACCAATACATGATCTTCCTTCCTCTCACACTAAAATAGAACTTTACATCTTCAAATATACAAGACAGAACACACAACACAACAGGAGACAGTAAGTCCACTGTCCTCCATGTAAACATACACTAGTCCAGTGCACAAAGTAACCCCTCCGGTACACTGACTGCGAGGCGGGTTCGGTTCAGGACACGTGCCAGTTTACACTCGCTCCAGTCCACTGTGACCTCCTCGTGAGTCCAACGCCACATTACTTTTAAACACTTTGGAAGCCTTGCAGGACTCCTGAACTCACACTCAGTGTACATCGGGGGTTAGTCCTTATTATTTTGTACAGGAGATTAAAGATACACTGTGGAACCTTCCTGATGGTGAGCACAGTAACTGTGTTTGATGACATGTTGCATAAATAATCTAAGCAAAGCCCACAGAGACCATAAACATGTTTTATCTAACAATATACTCGTCATTAAACACAGCGACAACTGAACCTGTAAATATGAGTACAATTTTGTGTGTTCTGTTCAAACCTGCAATTATTAGATCGATGAAGTAAAATATGTAATGCACCATAATATAAGAAACTCCCACTACTACACATTCTGAGTCACTTCTGTCACAAACAAAATGTACCTGTGTGTGTGACCATCTCCACGGAGACAGGCTGACCCAATCCGAGTCATACAACTTTAAGCTCATTGTGGACTGAACATGTCTGAGGTGTTTGCTCTTTGTTTATAGAGGCGTAAACCAAATACAAATTTCACCTTAAAAACACATCTGAGACTCAAAAACAAAACACAAAAACTAAATAAAGTGTGTGCATATTGCAAGCAAGTAAATGTGAAGGTGTACCTCTGTTTGACTCAAGTACGTTGTCATGGATACGACACGTGTTTGGGGAGACGGAGGAGCCTTGCAGATGCTATTGTCAAATAAGAAATACTTCAAACTGTACTTAGGAATGTATCATGTACAAGTAAACACATTTAAATTCAAATGCTAAACAACTTCACCTGTTTAGTCATTCCATTTCAGATCTGTGGTTTCAGTCCAAAACACATCAGCAGGATACAAGACGTTGTGGAGGTGGGCGGGGCAGTCCAGGGATGTGGGCGGGGTCAGTCGCGGCGGTGGGCGGGGCAGTCCAGGGCGGTGGGCGGGGCAGTCCAGGGCGGTGGGCGGGGCAGTCCAGGGCGGTGGGCGGGGTCAGACGTGCTCAGACCATGAAGCGGTGCTCTTTGCCGTCGTGGGCCATCAGGATGACGTTGCGGTTGGAGGTCCAGATGAGGCGGGCCAGTTTCAGGTGGTTTTGGGAGCCGGGGGAGGCGGGCTGCACCGGGGGAACCTGGTACGTTTTAATACAACGCAGCTGAGGAGCCGAATTCAACATGCCAATGCTGCCCAACAGACTGGTGTTCATCTGGAGAGGCAAAGAGCAGCACCGGTCACAACAAAAACTCTACAAAGACCACATCAAACAGGAGTATTCTCATGTGGGATTTTACTGGGATAGTCTTTGTGCTAATTATTATATCATAAGCTTTGCAACAGCAACAAGCCTGTGCTTCATAATCCGTGGTAGAAACAGTATGCTAATGATGACAGTGTGGCCCTAGAGCACTTTGGTTTGAAAATGGCCCTTGGAGGAAAAGAATGACCTGTCCCAGGTTTAGGTTCAAGCTTTAAAAATAGTGAGAAAACATGAAAAACCTGCTCTAAAAATGACAAATGTTCTCTAAAGAGTGATAACTACCTTCTTACCAAATTGAGAACCAAAAAACAAAAGCAGCTCGAACCTTCTGTCCTGTTTTTTCACTGTAAATGTAAAGTAGTTCAGTATTCAGAATAGAGTACTTAGTAACAAAGTACAGGTATTCAGTATTCTCCCAACAAAGCCTCTACATAAACTGTATCTAACATTTGTTGGCCAAAAGACCTCAAAAAACCGTTTGTGTCAAAGTGAGTTAGTTGTTGTTGGAGGAGTGAGTGAGAGCCCAGACCTGCCAGAAGGAGATGTGGCTGTCTGCGTTGGAGTAGGTGGCCAGGTAACGTCCGTCTGGAGCGAAGGACACAGCAGTGATGGGCCCCTTGTGTCCATGGATGTTCTGAACACACACACACTCGAGTTTAGTGGAACAATGTCTGAGGCCTGGAGGAGGAATCCTTTAGCTTGTCTCCATAGAAATGCACAGGAGGAGGTTAGTTCTAACTTGGATTTGCAGTTGGATTATGCTCTTTAGAAAGTTACACAAATCAAGCAAACAACTAGGCATTTGACTCGACTTAAACTGGCTAATGACAAAACCTGACCTGATGCACTGGCCATAGACATGTAAAAGTATGTCTGGAGCCTCAGATGCTTAACATCCTTTATGAGATTTCTATTCAATTCTAGATCTTTTTAGAAGAAAAAGAAGCAGGAAAATTTATAGTACAGCCTTTTACATTAAACGTCGAGATTTCTGCCAAGGTCGAAAGGTCAAAATGAAGACATTTTAAGACTTTTTTAAGACCAAAACAAACCTTGTAATCATTTAAAGTTGGGGTAGTAACGTTTTTAGTTGTAAATAAGTACATTTTGTGTTTTCCACCAAAAAGTCTCTGATAAATGCAGCACTTTGGGGAAAAAATGTAGCCCACAGAGTACTCTCTGAATCGAATAAAGAATTTTAGTTCTAATCAGGAGCAGAATGCAGCGTTCTGATTGGCTGAGCTTGGGTGGTCCTCTTCAGTTTCATTTTAAAAGAGAAAAATAGAGTTTTAAGTCAAAATGGCAACCTAAACTTAATACATATTGACATTAACAGTAACAAGTGTGTTTGCAGTGTGAAAATCACCTACCTCACCTTTAATATTATGATAAAATGATAAATAATCACACAAATGATCAAAAACAAACGTAAAATTGCCACAATCGTGTCATCCACATTTATTCTGTGACAAAATATCAAAATAATCCTTTCCTGAAGAACACACTATGTCCAGTTTGGTCTGGAGAGACCCTCAACCAGTGACACTGCTTTCACGCCCAGCTCTATTTGTGACAGGTCAACTCAACTGTCAATCATTCCTGTCAGCCAATCAGGGTGCGTTATGTCCTCTGACATAGCGCACAATGATTGGTGCGTTATGTCACTCAGATACGGAGTTTGTGTGTGACACGTGAAAAGAGAAAATCAGAAAAACTACAGGAACTCTTGTGTTTCTCTGACACAGACTTTCTCATCTCATCTCTAGAGGTTTTGAATCCGTTATTGTGCAACAGTGAAAACTCTGCCAGTAACAAACAAACTAGATAAAGTTTGTCCTGTTGCCATGACAACAGAAAAGGTGTTTTTTTTATCAGACAAGTACACCCTGGAGAAAAAAATGTGACCAAAACACATGACCAGGTGTTTTTCTCAGACTTTTGCCTCACTGAGACTGTTCTGGGTGGATCTGCCCTGCTCAGGGTTACACAGCAAAGCACTCGAGCAGCAGAGCATTCAGAAAGCTTACCTGACATTTGCCTGTGCGGACGTCGTAGAGCGCCACAGAGCCCTGACGAGCTCCTACAGCGATGCGATGAGTGCGGTCACAGTAACCCACCATGTAGAACCTGCAGCACAAGCAACAAGTGTGTGAAGAAGTCAGTGTGTGTCTGACGTGTAACATGCAGGGGCCCTGGGTACATGCGAGAGTTTGTGATGTATCCATTTATAATGTACAGGGAGCATCTGCAGTGACTCAGTCTCCTTCTACAGTGTGCTACAAGAGTGTCACACTTATTTTAGCAGTGGTGGAGATTTAAAACTGAGTGCTGCAACAGACTTGCAACATACGGGCATTTTTGCAGTACCCGCCCACTCTGGGTGATCCATGCGGAAGTGTAGCAAATGTGCAGCATTCTCTTCTTTTTGGCCAAATAAATTGAAAACCAGACGCTGGAGCCACAGAAAAACTTGCGCTCATTTCTAAGGATGAGTGAGACTGACTGTCACAGTGGAAGGATTGTGTTTTATTAAAAAAACCTGCCGATTACCGCTAGCTTCTTTCTGGTGGGTGAACAGCTCCACACACTGGTCGTCTTTATAATAGCATGCTAACTGTAGCGTGAGTTGACAGTCACGTTATTAGCTATTTTCATACTTTTTGTCGACCGTAAACATTACAGTGAAGACCACAGGCACTTAATTTAACATAACGAAATCCACAAGTACATTTAGCTATTTAGAAACATCAAGCTAGCACAGAAAGACTACTCGTTGTGGATAAAGTCACTAGCTTAGCCTATACGAAGCGTGTGGGTATACAGAGGAAAAGCCATTTAAATTATCTCGTAATTACGAGAAAATATCGTAATTACGAGATAATTTCTCGTAATTACGAGATAAATATTTTTTTTTTCGTGAGTACTATGGAGCGCCGTACTTTCCAACAATAATAATGAGTTATTTAAAACTTGTTGCTTCTTACAGTTAAATTATAAAATGAAGAGGCGGGGCTTATAAGTTCTGCAGTTTTGAACAGGAAGTCAATAGAGCTGTTTCTGTTTTCAAGCCTTTTTAGATCCATTTTGTGTTTTACAGTGAATATAAGGTAAATTACTGATCTGCATATGTTCTAGTTTCTTACTATAAAAAACACAATAGGACTCCCTTAAATAGACAGACCACCCCCTGGTCTGACAGTCCAGAGGTACTGTCCCAGATCCTCATGCATTATTGCAAATTAGTAGTTAAACTATACCTTGTGAAATTTGTACTATATTACCACACAAGTTTTTATAATTTGTAAACCTAACAATTCACTAGTAGAAACTAATAAAAAATATATATTTTTCAGCTTCTTTTGTGCTCTAGATTATGTTTCTTCTTGAAGCAGCTGCCATATTGATGGCTTGTTAAATTGCCTAAGTCACACTTTTTAGCCAAATTAATCCAATATGTTGACTTAGGCCACATATAAAATGGCCTAAGTCTCCCTCTTGACATAGGCCATTGTCCTTTTGGGCACAAAAAGCATGATCCTTCTAACTAAACATTTCAGAAACTTTTTCAGAGATGCCCAGCATTATTAGGAGATGATTTAAGCCAAAAACTCATTTTTGCCAAAAAATGACTTAGGCCATTAGTTTAATAGGGTGACGATGTGTAAACATGTGTGTAACATGTGTGTAACATGTGGTGTAACATGTGTGTAACATATGTGTAACATGTGTGTAACATGTGTGTAACATGTGTGTAACGTGTGTAACATGGTAGCATGTGTGTAACATGTGTGTAACATGTGTGTAACAGTGTGTAACATGTGTGTAACATGGTACGTGTAATGTGTAACATGTGTGTAACGTGTGTAACAGTGTGTGTGTAACATGTGTGTAACATGTGTGTAGCATGTGTGTAACATGTGTGTAACATTGTGTTGTGTGTAACATGTGTGTAACATGTGTCGTGTGTAACATGTGTAACATTGTGTGTGTAACATGTGTGTAACTGTGTAACAGTGTGTGTAACTTGTGTGTGTAACATGTGTGTAACTTGTGTGTGTAACGTGTGTGTAACTGTGTGTATGTGAACGTGTGTGTAACATGTGTGTAATTGTGTGTGTAACATGTGTGTAACTTGTGTGTGTAACGTGTGTGTAACATGTGTAACTTGGGGTCTACAACCTGCGGCTACACATAAAGGTATTACCTTAACCTGGGACTAAAGACACTTGTGGCTCGTTCAGACTTGGACCTGGTGGAATGAGGCGTATGTGGCTCTCAGGCTCAGCTGAGGTAGAACTCAGGACCTACCTGCAGATGGCGGGGAAACACTCCTGCAGGCCTTTCTTCTTCACCAGAGAGCCTTCGATGCAGTACATGATGATGTCCATGACCTGCAACAGCAAACACTTACTATTGTCTTCAAACAACTTTAGCCTGTCTGATGGAGTTATGCCTGTGACCTCTGACCTCTACGAGCAGATCCACCACGTCTGCGGCATCTTCTCGATTAGAATGTCCAGCACTCTGAGGATCTCCGTCTTAGCCCGGGCCAGAGTGCTGGTGTGCACGTTCTGTTGAGACTGAGAGTTGGCTTGAGCCGCGTTGAATCGATGAACCTACAAAACACGCAGTTCATTCTCAGTGCAGGGCCTTAGAGAGCCGGGCTGGGCCGTTCTGTGTGGACTGTCCTACCTCACGGGCGATGGTGGTGATGAAGGCTGGAGGACGCGCTGTGGCGATGAGGGACAGAGCGTGACGAGCAGACCGCGCCGAGTCAGCCGGAGGATTCAGAGGAAGACCCACTGTCACACTGAGAACAACACAAGCTCAGCCAAAGAGAGACGAGTCCAGTCCAAGTCACAGGGAGCAGTCCAATTCCAAGTCCCACAGGGAGACAAGTCCAGTCCAAGTCACAGGAGACAAGTCCAAGTCACAGAGACAAGTCCAAGTCACAGAGAGACAAGTCCAAGTCACAGGGAGACAAGTCCAAGTCACAGGGAGACAAGTCCAAGTCACAACAGTCCAGTCCAAGTCACAGGGAGACAAGTCCAAGTCACAGGAGCAAGTCCAAGTCCAGTCCAAGTCACAGGGAGACAAGTCCAAGCCAGTCCAAGTCACAGGGAGACAAGTCAAGTCCAGTCCAAGTCACAGGGAGACAAGTCCAAGTCCAGTCCAAGTCACAGGGAGACAAGTCCAGTCCAAGTCACAGAGACAAGTCCAAGTCACAGAGAGACAAGTCCAAGTCACAGAACAAGTCCAGTCAATACAGGAACAAGTCAATCACAGGGAGACAAGTCCAAGTCCAGTCAAGTACAGGGAGACAAGTCCAAGTCCAGTCCAAGTCACAGAGACAAGTCCAGTCACAAGACAGTCCAAGTCACAGAGACAAGTCCAACAGTGTGAATATTGGGACAAGGCTACTATCTTGTAACACTTTGTGTTGAATGTGTTTAAACTCCAGACAACTGTGGAGAGATTCTGTTTTACCGTGAAAACTACTTCCTTAATGTGTTGTTTTCTTTCAAACTGCTGTGAACTCTGGCGGGGCAGGTGTGACACTGACTTGGCGAGCTGTTCTCTGCGTCGGCACACAGCTCCAGCAGGCCCAGGAGCACGCCGACACGTCCATGTACGGCTCCCACCGGAGCACGTCGAGCCGTGCGCCGATGGTGCTGGCCGGATGCGACCGGGAGGCTGCGCGAGCCAGGCCCGGGACCAGGTTCGTCGGCGGAGGGACTGGGAAGGAGGCGCGAGGCAAGGAGGAACGCAGGGCTGACCGGGAGACAAGAGGAGAGCAGGAACGCAGCAGGACAGGCAGGAGCAAGAGAGAAGAGACAGGAGAAGAGAGAGAGACAGGAGAAGAGAGAGAGAGGACAGAGAAGAGAGGAGAGAGGACAGAGGAGGCAAGCAGAGAGAGAGACCAGGAGAAAGGCAGAGCAGACGACCAGGCTTTTTTTTTTTTGTTGAAAGTAAGCAGAGTTGGAGGAGAGACATGTGATGTATGACAGTATATGTATTTTTAGTTACATGTAGTAATATTCAATCACGAGAGACATGTGAGAAGATGACGACGAAGCATTTATCATTAGAAAGAGATAGATTGATCGGATCTAGGAGAATGAGAGAGAGGACATAGTATAGTAGAGATGAGAGTGGACAGTGAGAAGATGATGTAAGAGGACAGCGAGATAGGATATGGAGAGGATGGTATACAGAGTTATCAGGTACCCACATTTGGTGCCCGTTTTACTCGAGACCTTGGATTCTATTATCTACTTGTGTTTTTGTTATCATCTTCTTTCAGTTTCTCTTGGTGTTTGGCGTCACGCGACCGATCCACCGGAGAAAGAGACGAACAGGAGAAGAGATGAGAGAGGCACAGGAGAAGAGACGCGACAGGACAGGAGAAAGAGAGAGAGGACAGGGAAGAGATGAGAGACAGGAGAAAAGAGAGAGAGAGGACAGGAGGAAGCAGAGGAAGAGACCAGAGAAGGAGAGAGAGACAGGAGAAGAGAGAGAGGGACAGGAGAAGAGAGATGAAATGAGGACACAGGAGAGAGAAGAGAGACAGGAGAAGAGGAGGACAGAAGGACTCAGGAGCAAGAGAGACGACGACGAAGAGAGCAGGAGCGAATAAGAGAGAAGAGGACAGGAACGAAGAGAGAGAGAGGACAGAGAAGAAAGAGAGAGGACCAGAGAAGAGAGAGACGACAGGCAGAAGAGGAGAGAGGACACAGGCAGCAATAGAGAAGAGACCCGCGAGGACAGGGAGAAGTAGAGACGACAGCGACAGGAGAAGAGAGAGCGAGGACAGCGAGACAAGAGAGAGAGAGAGAGATCAAGGGCACGAAGAGAAGAGACGAGGACAGCGAAAAGAGCGAGAGAGAGAGGAACTAGGAGAAATAGGACGAGAGGACAGCGCAAGAAGCAAGCGAGCAGAAAGGACAGGAGAAGCAGAGAGCGATGAGAGAGACAGAGCGAGAAGAGAACCGAGCCGCATGGACAGAGCAGAGAGAAGACAAAGGACAGAGAAGACGAAGAGAGAGAGAGACAGGAGACGACGAGAGGCAGGACACGAGAAGAAGAGGAGAAAGAGACAGGAGAAAGAAGAGAGACAGCGGAGAAGAGCAGAGAGAGACAGAGACGAAGGAGAGAGCAGGACCAGGAGAGAGAGACGACGAGCGACAGGAGAAGAGAGACGAGCGACAGGAGAAGAGAGAGAGACGGTGCCGTGTGATCTGGCACATGCCGTAGATGCGGCGGAGGCGTGTGTGTGTGAGGGGCGCGAGTGTAGCGGCGGATCTTCTCTATTAGCAGGCGTCATGCGTGTGTGCGATCTATGACCGTGCGTGCGTCGGTCATGCCAATGCGTCTATGCGTGTGTGCGTCTATGCATGAGCGTGTGTCGTCCGTGCGTGTTGTGCGTCTATGCGTGCGGTGTGGTCTGTGGCGTGCGTGTGGTCTATGCGTGTGTGCGTCTATGCGTGGTGTGCGTTCTATGCGTCGTGTGCGTCTATGCGTGTGTGCGTCTCTATGCGTGGTGTGCGTCTATGCGTGCGTGTGTGCGTCTGATGCGTGCGGTGTGTCTGTGCGTGGCGGTGGTGTGCGTCTATGCGGTGTGTGCGTCTTATGGCGTCTGTGTGCGGTCTATGCGTGTGTGCGTCTATGCGTGTGTGGCGTCTATCGGCGTGTGTGCGTCTATGCGTGTGTGCGTCTATGCGTGCGTGCTGTGCGTCTCTGTGCGTGCGTTGTGTGCGTCTATGCGTGTGTGCGTCTATGCGTGTGTTGCGTCTCATGCGGTGTGTGCGTCTATGCGTGTGTGCGGTCTATGCGTGTGTGCGTCTATGCGTGTGTGCGTCGTATGCGTCTGGGTGCGTCTATGCGTGCGTTGTGTCTGTGCGTGCGTGTGTCTGTGCGTGTGTGCGTCTATGCGTGCGTGTGTGCGTCTATGCGTGTGTGCGTCTATGCGTGTGTGCGTCTAATGCGTGGCGTGTGTGCGTCTATGCGTGCGGTGCGTCTATGCGGCTGTGCGTCTATGCGTGCGTGCGTGCGTCTATGCGTCATGCGTCTGTGCGTGCAGGAGGGGACTCACATGTGTGACGAGCCAGGGAATAGTTGGACCCTCCACTGGTCAGACCAAAGCCCTCCGGAGCCTGCCCCCCTGTGCGAGAGCGAGCCCCTTTAGAAGGCTCGATCTCAGCCCCAAACTCGGCCCCGATGACCCCCAGCAGCACGATGGCCGTGGCCTGTTTGCGCCGCTCCTCATAAGAGTTACAGATTTTCTTGGCGTTTGGAGGAGGTTTGACAGACAGCCTGAAACATACAAGCACTGTTTAATATATTCATACTGGTGATGGGACAGAATCTGTCCTTATCCCTCTGCCAATGGACTCTGGCTCTACAGACTTAAACTCTAGTGGTGATTTTATTAAGAAAATGCACAAAGGCAGACATGCTTGTGACATATTTTAGCTTTTACAGCTAATTTTTCATCTGTTGTCTTGAAGAAAACTACACGGACACAATGAGAACACGTCGCCCGGAGTCATCCCAGGAGCTTCTTGCTGTAGGCTCCAGCCTGTCCGTCCATGTGGCTCTCCTCCAGGTTTAGAGAAGGAAAGACTACGTTTATGGGCTGCTGTGGGACAAGTATACATTTGCTCGTTTACTGACCATTGACTGTTTCAACTTTTCTGTATGCCATTGCCAAAGCAAGAACCTTGTGAAGTTGTGATTTTGGTCTCTATAAGCTGAATTCTAAACTGAATTGAAATGAAAAGGAACAGTGATAAGACAGAATCTTGTACTGCCCCTGGACAGTGCTCACATAAACATTGTGATTTTGAATGAGTTTACTCTACCTGCAGTGATGTCATCGTCTACCACGTCCATCTCCTCCTCTGGGAGCTTATTTTCTACTGGTTGAGCCTCAGGAGGGGGAGGAGCCGCGACTGGCTGCTCTGAGCTGGGTCCAGGCTGCAAACAGAACATTAGGACAAATCATGCAACGTGTACATAGTATTAAGAGCTTCTTAGAGGTACTTTTCAGACTCATATCTGTCCTCCAAGTCTTAGTGGCAAACTAGACTTCAGCCCTGTGCATCAGTCCAGACTCTGCCCTCCGCTCTCTCCTCTCGTCCTCTCTCTCCTCTCCCTCCCTCTCTCCTCTCCCTCTCTCCTCTCCTCCCTCTCTCTCCCTCTCTCCTCTCTCCTCTCTCTCTCCTCTCCTCCTCTCTCCTCTCCTCCCTCCTCTCCTCTCGTCCTCTCTCTCTCCTCTCGTCCCTCTCTCTCCTCTCGTCCTCTCTCTCTCCTCTCGTCCTCTCTCTCTCCTTCGCCTCTCCTCTCTCCTCTCTCCTCTCTCTCTCCCTCTCTCTCTGTCCTCTCTCTCTCCCTCTCGTCCTTCCTCTCTCCTCTTCCTCTCTCCCTCTCCTCTCTCTCCTCTCTCTCTCCTCTCGTCCTCTCTCTCCTCTCTCTCCCTCTCTCCTCTCTCCTCTCTCTCCTCTCTTCCCCTCTCTTCTCCTCTCGTCCTCCTCTCGTCCTCTCTCTCTCCTCTCCTCTCTCTCCTCTCGTCCTCCCTCGTCCTCTCTCTCTCCTCTCTCCTCTCTCCTCTCGTCCTCCCTCGTCCTCTCTCTCTCCTCTCCTCCCTCTCTCCTCTCGTCCTCCCTCGTCCTCTCTCTGTCCTGTGACACGGCGGTCCACAGGTGGACAGTACTTACGTGAGCTGACCGTGTCCACGTACTGGGGCAGGTATGGGGCCCACATGTCGATTGTGTCCTTGCGGCCGGACACACCAACACGTCTGAGCTCAGCGAGAAGCAGAGCCTGGGCCGCCTCACGCACCTGGAACACAACAACAGCACGTTGAATTAACACTTGATAAAAACAGACATGAGTAGTAAGTAGGAGACAGTAGTGGCATTACCTCGAGGCAGCGGTCTTGCCAGCGCCGAGCTAACATCTCCAGCAGAGGAGGCCGGTACTTGTCCAGCCCCAGCAGGTCAGGGAGCATCACACAGTGCATGGCAGCCAGCTGGCTCCAGCCTTCAACACAAACACAGGCTGAGAACATGCACAGCTAACACAGCTAACACAGCTAACATCGCTAACGCAGCTTACACCACTAACGCTGAGATTAAAGCAAGTAAATGAACTTCTAATCATTTACCAGTCCCATAATACAGAGAACTGTCTTCTGTCTGGGTCTGGTCATTTTTTTTCTGAATTGTGAATTTTTATTTCAGCTTGAAACACTGCACTGAGTTGTATTTAATGCACAATGAAACTATATTTGTATTCATAGTTGTTACATGATATAAACATTGTTGTGACAGTTAATGTGCTTACTTCATAACTACTACTTGAAACAAAACAATCAATAGCTCAAATTAAAAGTAGGTTTATAAGGTTTTAAGATACAATGTAATGTCTAGTTTGTCTGAGATCTTGAGTCGATACTATTTACACAAAATGGCTGCCAGAACCAGACTGCTGTGGCTAGAGGTTTCATTCTAATTACTTAATGACGATTAGGGCCTGAATTCTACTGTATATGATCACTTGCAGGTCATCAGGTAAAGTGCCACTATATACAGTATATACATAGGCATGTTTTAGAATATTCATCAAATATCTGTTAACAATAAATAAAGTGTGAAAAGGCTCAGTGCATGTGGCGTGTGCACAGGCTGAAGGGCAAAGGGCACAGACCATTCACATGCACAGAGAGAGAGAGAAGAGGCATGGAGCAGGATGGAGCGCACACACATACACACACACACACACAGCTGCTAGAGACAGACCAACATCTCCAATATACATGATGCTCTGCTTAAAGAAGAAAAAGAACAACCCACAGAGTCAAAACGGAAACAAGCAAACAATCCTCCTTTGTGCCCAGGGTTTTCCACAACTGACTGACTCTGTATCAGCCTGGAGTAGGGTGACCAGATGAGAGTACATAGTACACAGTGTAGAAACAGAATAATGTTCCTCACACCAGGAGTATAATGACCAAAAACACCTGTTTAACTAATAGATCTGCAGATTGCACATAAAACATGACTGTCAAACAAAAGCATCTGACTTCTGCGAGGCGACGTGGGAAGTCAACTGTGATTGTTTTTTTTCGGAGCGGAACAGCAAGAGAAATGCCTGGAGCAGCACCAGGCTCGTGTCACTTACTTCTGTGGGTCAGATCTTGCACAAAGCAAGCACTTGTACTTGTACAGCCGAAGCCGCTCATCAACCCAAAAATATGCTCCAAGTGTATTCACCCCGCTCGACGCGGTTTTCAGTCAAATTGCACAGAAAATACCTGTTTTGATGCATTTTAAAGACTCCAGCAGCACTACATCCTCTCACACTGTTTGGCCGTAATGTGGACGTGTAGCCTGTGTAGTGACCCAGGTGTCAGTCGGGGCTAGGCTCAGTTTTGGACATGTGGGACAGGATTCGGGATTCGGGACACATGCGTGAATTTCGGGACGTCTGGTCACCCTAGTCTGGAGCCGGAAAAGTCTGTTTGTGACCTTCTGAACCTGCTGTGAATCCTATAGTTAAACAACTGAAAATTGAATTTTTTAAAAATTGTAACCAACTGAAATTGGTCGACCTCTACAAACAGCACACAGAAAACACAAAAGACAAGCAGACAGACAGAGAGAGAGAGAGAAGAGAGGGAGACAGAGAGAGAAGAGAGAATAGAGAGAAGAGAGCAAAGAGGAGAGAGAGAATGAGAGAGGGAGGAGAGAGAGAGAGAGAGAGAAGAGAGAAACAAAGGGACACAAAACTGAATGCACAGAAAACACAGACAGAGAGAGAGAAGGGCTGTAGCAGTGACGTGGCTCACTCTGAACTACTCAGGAGAAAACAGATTGGAGCAGTGATGTCAAACTGAGACTGAGGCTGCATTCACAATACAAACCCAACCGGGCTCGGCTCGATTGAGAACCAAATGTGCAACATTGTATCTTTCTGTAAACTGGCTCGGTTCTGTTCACAATACACTTTTTACCAATGGAACCAGCGCAGTAGAGACACTTCTGCTCCTCGCCTGTAGAGGCGCTGTGACAGAAACACGTGACGTCAGCAGCAAAGAAGACACCGGCTTCTCGGCTAACAGCGGCTACTAACAGAGCTAACGCTACATCAGAAACAAACACACTGCTGTGTTTTTATGGATCTATCCCACTACTTTTTTCACATTACGGGACCAGAGTGAGTGACAGATGAAGTGTCGGAGCCAAAGACAATGTGGACTTTCACTTCAGAAGATGAGAGAAGAGGGCTAGGCATTTCATTCCAAATGTCGAGAGTAAAACGTAACGAAAAGTTCACCTGTTTGAGAAATCTGGCTCTGAAAGGTCTGTCTCTGCTCACTTGGCTGTAGAACAAATATTAGATGAATATAGACCATTGTCTCCACAGTAATGTGAGCTGTAGTGTTACTTTAAGAGGTATAACTTTGTTATTTTTGTAAATAACAGGAGAAAACGATGATATACAGTCGTATGATCATAATTAATTCTACCTGAATCATCCCCCGTCCTCCTGTTACTTTCATGTGTTTTTGTGTATTATTTGTCTCATTATCGATCTCACACTGTTTGTTGTGATTCTGAGCCTCACGTGTGTCTCAGCCTGGATCACGTCACTGTTCACTTCCTGGTTTTGTTTTGCTCTCGCTCCGTTTGCTTCACAAAACAAACAAACCGCCCAGAGACCGACCTCTCCAACCGAACCAGATTTGGACGTTGGACCGGATCAGAGTTCGTTTGTGCATTCACAATTACCCAATCGAACCGAACTATCCAGACAAACGAATCCTGATCCCAATCAAAAGTGTATTGTGAATGCACCCTGAGTCACACTAACAGGACTCACACTTGAACCTCAAACAGATCTACCAAGAGTACACCTGGTCTACACTTGGACCTCCGCTGTGTTCTGTAGTAGAGCTCAGCTGACTGTGGGTCATTTTGGATGGTTTTGAAGTACCTTCGTTGACTGAGGGGACGTTAGGATTAACTTGGGGCCCTGAGGAGGGCCACCAGGGGCCCCAGACCCAGGAGGAGGGCCAGGGGCGGCAGCAGCTTGGAGAAAGACAAGGAGAGAAACAGAGTGAAGAAGAAGGACAGGAGTTAGAAAGCAGTCAAGAACAAAGATCCAACAGACAACAGACCAAAGCAGCAGAGTGACCAGAGAGAGAGGCTGAAGGGGCCCCGGAACACAGGCCCCGGAACACAGGCCCCGGAACACAGGCCCCGGAACACAGGCCCCCGGAACACAGGCCCCGGAACACAGGCCCCGGAACACAGGCCCCGGAACACAGGCCCCTACTCAAGCTGGATTCTCACCCATCTAAAGCTCTGTCTTTCTCCAAACTGCTAAAACAGCTTGGAGGAAGTTGGAAGAGAAGAGAGACTCTCACTGTCACTGTTAACTATGAGTAATACATTACAATTACATTATAATGAACAAAGTGTACATGTCATACTGCACTTATATAGGCAAGTCAAAATGTCAGGACCTTTTTACTGAAAAAGTCACAGGGACAAACACTAGGGTTGACGAGCCATTACTTTGACAATACATTAGTTGCCTAATTAGTTATTTTGAATCCAAGTCATTTAAATCTGTTGAATGTGATAAAGATTCCTCCGTCACCAAACAAGTTACTTCAGGACCAGTCTGAACACAAACAAGACAAGGAGAGAGGAGACGATGGACGAGGAGCTGAAGCCGTGCAGCGTGTGCAGAGCAGAGGTCGGAGGTCACCGGCGTTAGTTTGAATGGTACAGTTCAGTAAACGTAGTCAGAAGAGCAGCTGCAGTGTTGGTGTAAAAGATGACACTAACCTTGCTTGATGTGGGCCTGAGGCGGTGGGCTGCTCTGGGACCCTGAGCTGCTGCGTCGGAGGCTCTCGGGGGTCCCTCCAGGCCGAGGAGGTCTGAACACAAAACATGAAACATTGATGAGGTCCAGGTCAGCAGTCTGTCAGAGCCTCAGACCCTTCAAACACGGAGGTGGCAGTTACTGAGATGGATGAATACTTTATTGATCCAGAAAGAAAATTACATGACTGTCTAAAATTAGTCAAATTCATAAATTGAAGTAAATGATGTTAATAAGTTCTTGTAGTTATAATAGGCAGTGACAGTTGAGGGCAGCTCTCCTCTCCTGCCTCTGTCTGAGATGCTGCATTAAACACAAAAGAGTTCTT
Organism: Mugilogobius chulae; assembly: GCA_038363315.1. NCBI lineage: Eukaryota > Metazoa > Chordata > Actinopteri > Gobiiformes > Gobiidae > Mugilogobius > Mugilogobius chulae. The sequence continues at coordinate 15,356,231 of CM076409.1, forward strand.
CAGTCTGTCTGTGGAGCAGCTCATTCTGACGGGACAAGACTCGTGCCCCCCCCAACACACGTCTGCTTAGAACAGGACACTAGACACAATAACCTGATAAAACATATTTAGCAGCACGGAGCAGACCTAAAGGAGGCCAGTCATCCCACTCTGACCCACACACTCTCCATGTTGTCCATCTGAAGTTCCAGGTCCTCATACGAGCTAACCACCTGTGTCCTGGATGGTAATCGGACATTCCCGTTCAAAGACCAGCACCATCCCATTGTGCTTGTCCTCCTCACCTTCTCTTCTACATGCTACACGTACACTAAGTACAGTTTTATCCCAGAACTTCTGCATGTGACATGTATTCCTATTCGAAGCTGGTGTGTACAGTCATCCGGAGTTGGGCCGTGGAAGCAGCAGTCGGAGCAGGAGGCCCAGACTTCCCTGTCCACACACACTTCCTCCACCAGTTCCTCCTCACTTCTGCTAACTCCTCACTGAGGACTCCTTCACAGCTGAGAGGAGGTTGCTTCATTAGAGCGCTCAGAGCTGTGGCTTTGGAACACACTTTCCTCGCTCCGACTGAAGAGACACGCCCCCTACTGACGCACTTTTATTAAAGTTTGATTCAAATAAAGATAGAATAGACTCTTATTAAGAGGCATTTTGATGATAATAATGATCCTAGCACTATATCCTACTTCAGACTAATATTCATCCCAGTTCTCAGAACATATGGGGAACTTAAGTAAAAATGTATATTATTTTTATTTTTTATTTAACTAGACATGCCACAAGAATTTACTTTGCCAACAGCAAGAACAAACATGGAAAAAACAAAAAACAAAAACGGCTTGGCATTAAAGGTTGTATGGAGGATTTTTCAAATCCAACTAGATAAACTATTGGTCAACGTTTTACAGACCTCATCATGTCCACAGTTTATATATTTTTATAATATTCTTTTGTTGAGCATAAGCTCAAGGCTGCTACAAATCTATGCAACTGTTTCTCACCAAGACTGACAACAAGCAAGTTTTGAAAATCCTCATTAAAATAAAAAAGATGTTAAAATAATATTTTCAACTCTCATTTCCTAAATAAGAGACGACACATGCAATGCAGACATGTTTTTCTGTTTAATATGCAGTAGTGATGCTGTGTGCTAAAAAGATCCTATAAAAAAAGACATTTATAATATCAAATTGTGTCTGGGCATGATTTTCTCATTATTTATCAAAACCCTTCAGTCTCTAATAAATGCACTAATAAAGTGGTTTGTTCTTCTAAATAAACATGGAACTAAAGATGTGGTGCGTTGTCACGTGGGGCTGCTCTCAGGTGTTACACACACGTGTTTAGTCAACACTGACAGCCCACTCGCTCTGAAGGAGCTGATAAGACACTTTTCCTCGCTCCGTTTCGAACAGCACTTACCTGTCGGCTCCTTCTCAGGAACGCGCACAGAGCATCCACAGAGTGAGATTCCTCTATAACTGGAACACACCCTCCGGTCCCCCTTCTTAAACAGATGGACCACCACCCCGGTGGTCTGCGATGTTGCAGAGCCCCACAACATCCAGAAACTTGAGATACTCAGGTCAGATCTCATCCACCTGGAGCCACCGAGGAGCTTGTCGACAACCTCAGTGACTTCAGTTTGAATAATGATGAGTCTCCCACTGAGTCCTATGTCTCTGCTTCCTCCTCAGAAGACGTGACACTGGGATTGAGGAGGTCCTCAAAGTATTCTTTCCACCGTCTGGCAACATCCCCAGTCGAGGTCAACAGTTGTCCACCCGCACTGTAAATGGAAAACTGTTTCCCTCTCCTGAGGCACCGGTCAGTTTGCCAGAATTTCTTTGAGGCGGGCCAATGGTCTTTCTCCATGGCCTCTCCAAACTCCTCCCAGCCCCAGGTTTTTGCCACTGCAACTGGACAAGTTTGGCCTGCCAGTACCCTTTATCTGTGTCAAGAGAACCACAAGCCAACAGGGCCTCACAGCGCTCTTTCTTCAGCCTTAAGTCATCCCTTACTTCCGGCGTCCACCACTGGGTTTGGGGATTCCCGCCACGAGAAGCACCAGAGACCTTACGACCACAGCTCTGAGCAGCTGCATTGACAATGGAGGCTGAGAACATGGACCACTCAGACTGAATGTCCCCAGTCTCACCCCGGAGCTGGGAGAAGCTCTCCCGGAGGTGTGAGCCATCTGACGGAGGGATACGCTTGGGTCTGCCAGGTCTGTCCAGCTTCCTCCTCTGCCAGCGGATCCAACTCACCACCAGATGGTGATCGGTTGACAGCTCTGCCCCTCTTTTAACTTGAGTGTCCAAAAAACGCGGCCGAAGGTCCGATGACATGACAACAAGTCGATCATTGACGTCCTGGTGCCACGTTGACTGATGGACACCCTGATTGGGGGGTGAGGTGGGGGGGATTCCGCCCTATCACCCCTCTCCAGGTGTCACTGGCGTCACCCACGTGGGTGTTGAAGTCCCCCAGTAGAACAATGAAGCCCCCAGCTGGTGCCGTATCCAGTACTCCTCCAGAGACTCCAAGAAGGCCGGGTACTCTGCTCTGTGGTGCAGAGATCCGAAGTTTTACTCATTATCCACCGACTGACAAGACAGCGTGTCCCACACACAGTGTACTGGACAGACACACACACAGCTCAGGCCCGTTAGCTGTGAGGTTATATATGCCACTGGATCTGAAGCTTGAGACAAGATTTATGGTAAGCTACATCAGATTCTACTGCTTAAACTTTATCATTTATCATCTGACAATTTAAAACTTGGTCAAATGTTACTAGAAATATTATGGAAACTCATTATCGTGAAAATTCTGAGTTCGGGGTTTTCTCATAAAAGAGGTCAAAAAAGAGTTACTTTACTTAAATCACAAAAGACAATAGTTAGGGTTCTTTAAGTAAACAGAAGATTTACCTGGCCGGGGCTTTCTTCATGTGCTCTCCTACAAAGGTGGCGTTGGTCATTCCCATCAGAGTGTTGGCCAGAGAGATGACCGACAGCAGGTGTTGGGTGGTGACCGCTCGGGACAGGCCATATGTGCCTTTGCCCACAATGTCCGAGAGAGTCAGCTTCCTCCCTGTAGCCACGGACAGCTTCCTCAGCAGAGACTCCTGAGGCAGAGGTCAGAGGTCGGTCAGTGCGCTCACACTGGAGCTGCCTTTAGTTGTCCCTAACATGAGGAAGTATTTAGTTATCTTATGACAAACAACTCACTTGTAAGGAAACTTGACGTTCCTATGCACTAAAACTCGGGCTGGGCCATTAATAGAAAAAGAGACCGAGATCGAATCGAACCAAATCGTCAATTATTTGGTAGTGGGTTTTTTTGTCATTCAAAATGTGTATTTTGGAGCAAAAGTCAAACTTTGAAGCAGAATATTGATAGTTTTTAAAAAATACAATAAATGTGACATATTCAAAGTTTTTGTTTGTTTATGTTCATGAATGTCATTTTCATTTGTTTTTGAAAAGCTTAAACAAAATCAAATGAAAAAAAATTATTTATAAGGTGTTTTTATTGTGAATATATCTAAAGGGTCTTTCACACCAGTCGAGGGTCGCCCGTCTGAACCAGTTTGGCAACTTTTGCCGACAGGCGGCTCACGTGTGTTTGGTGTAAATGGGTTTGTCGGGGGTCAGAGGTCGTGGAGGCTGGTTTTTGAAGACTTGCAGGTAAAGTCGGTGTCGCCAGTTGCCGCAAATGCAGCTGTTTGATTGGCCCGTGGTCACAGGAGAACCAGTGAACCAGTGCGCAGGAATATAGTGCGGAAAACCGAAAAAGACGCTTACGGAAAAACAGTATTTAGCCGAGCATGGATTGTTGTTATTTACACGGGTCAAACGGGACGTAACTACGAAGGAGAATGGTACTATTTGGATGGAGGAAACACGGGGAGTTACGGGACCGCAGTACGAAGGCTGGACTGTGGAGGGAAATACGAGTTGAGCTTAATCCATTATAGCTTAAACCATCCTTGTTTTAAATAAACTATTAAATAAACAAATAAAAAAAATAAATAAAAGAATAAAATTGGGATCGATCAATATGAGAAAAAAAATTGTGATTATACTTTTCCCCAGATCGTCCAGTCCTAACTAAAAACCCAAGTGGACATTAAATAAACATTTCTTTTGCTTTCTAAAAATACTTTTGTCAAAGGAATTATGCAACAAGCTCTGCCCCCAACACCTACATCATATTTCATTATCCTGTCTCCTCTCTCCTAGCTCCTGTCTCCTCTCTCCTGTCTCCTCCTCTCCTGTCTCCTCTGTCCTGTCTCCTCTCTCCTGTCTCCTAGCTCCTGTCTCCTCTGTCCTGTCTCCTCTCTCCTGTCTCCTAGCTCCTGTCTCCTCTCTCATGTCTCCTCCTTCCTGTCTCCTCCTTCCTGTCTCCTCCTTCCTGTCTCCTCCTTCCTGCCTCCTCCTTCCTGCCTCCTCCCTCATGTTTCCTCCCATATGAATTAATTCAGTGTGGTTTTGGTGAACATTGGGTAAAAGTAAAACTTAACTAAACAAATGATCAATGATAAATGATGGGTATGAGAAGTGAAAAAGCTGGATGAGTACATCCCCACCTTCAATGCTGTGTGACCTTCGACCCTGCACAGAGCTCCTGACTTTGTGTTTCACTACAGTGTCACAAAAGTGTGGGACAAACCTTGAAGGTGGGCAGCATGAGGGACATGTGTCCGCCTCTGGAGATGAGTCCAAAGGAGATGGGACAGTGCGGCCGCAGCATGCCCAGGCGCTCCAGGCAGATGATGTCCAGCTGCTGGTTCAGACCCCAGGCGTGGAGGCAGGACATGAAGAGTTTGGCTGTGTCCATGGTCAGGTTATACTCCAGCAGGGACAGAGACTTGGACTTCTCCTCTCTCCTCCGCTGCTCCTCCTCCTCCTCCTCATCGTCGTCCAGAAGGTGCTCCTTTATGGTCTCCTTCATGGTCTCTTTCACCTGCAGGAGACACACCAAACATCTGTGGAATCATGCATTCTACTTCTCCAAGGCAGCAAACGCTCTGTTCCCCTTGTGATGTCATGAAGTGGTCGTTTTAAAGTTAACAGCTTTTTAGCCATAATTATTTGGATCTTTTGTTCAGTTATGGTTAGAATGGAAAAACACTAAATAAATCTCCTTTGAAGAACTCTGAGCTTGACCTATGACCTCACAAAGCTGAAACATTCAGAATGGTGAACAGAACTACCTACGACTAACATAAACGGTGTTTGAGAGGACATTTTGAATAGTGAAACTAATCTACAAATGGACAATTAAAGGAAAGTTATCTGAGATTTTTGCTCAACCTAAAAGTTGCAAATGCAGCACTTTAGAACAAAATCAGACCACTGTGCACTGTCTGAATTGAACATTCAGACGCAGCGCTCTGATTGGCTGTGCTTGAGTGGTCCTCGCAGTAAAAGCCTTAAACAGATGTGTGGATACTGTTCTTAGAGTATGTGTGAGCGGGAGACAATCTGGACAGATTTAAAGACCTACTTCCTGGCCACAAACCCAGGACTGAACAAGAGAGAAGCAGATCTAAACTCACCTGTTTGAAGATCTTGTTGGCCAGGAAGGATCCGCCCTTGTCGGCCCCGGCCTGGCTCTTGTGCAGGCTCTCGGGGGACACCAGTGTGGGGTTGGGCCTCTGAGCTTCCTCTGTCAGCAGCTGGATTATAACAGCCTCCACGTCGAAGAACAGCACGTGCATGTCTGGGTCGCTCAGGTTGGTCTTCATGGCCGACACCACCAGAGCATTGTGGGAGTATTTGGGCAGGTTCCCCTAAGAGCAAGTACAAATGTTAATCCAAGACCAGCAAATCAGACTGAACCGGTTTTAAATCAGAGCTAATGAGGCACACACGGCTTAGGGGACAGTTTCTCTTCCTCGGGTCCTTTTCAAAAATACACTTTACCAGCAAGTTTTCTCATACATTTGACAGACCATAATACACAAACACCTGCTACAAACAAGAGTTTTTGTGTACCTTGTCAGCGTTGTCGGCAGCCAGCAGGTTGGTGGCCAGCGTCTGGAGCTTGTGCTGGGCCATGTTCTTGAGCGCGGCTAAGCTCCGGCGGGTCATGGCCTGCTTCAGGTTGACTGCAGAGTGACTGAGAGCGTCCACAGTGGCAGGAGCTAACTCGTCACACGCACTGAGGATCTCCACAGCTGTGAGACCCATGACACACCTGTCCAGAGCTCCTGCACACCAACACAGACAAGAACCAGCATCACACCAAAAGAAGCACCACCATGAAATAAAGGCACAACGTGTCACTTTTTATCCCAAAAAAGTACTTAAAGAAAAGCACATTTGAGATGTCTTTATGAAGTTACATGAATAATACAAATACAGTATGTGTTTTTACCTTGAACGAGCATATAGAAGGATTTTCAGTCGACGTTACTGTCCGCTCTACTGCGCATGCGTTATGCAGAAAGAGCCACACTCAGTCTGCTTACATGGGGAAACTTGTTTGAATAAAACAACAAAACGGGACAAGAGCAGCTGTTTGGATCAGGTCTGACAGACGTCTGTGTTTTTCACATGAATGTCACTTTTAAGGGTCGTAGGTGGAGTTTCAGTCACAAATGTTGATTTAGCAGCAGAACTTTAGTTTTCTCACAGATAAACTCTGTACTCTAGTTACTGACAACGGAGCTTCAAACACTTGTTTCCAGTGTTGTGTCTATGAGCAGCGGCTCTTTCTGCACGCACATCCCCGTGATGAGAAACAAAAATCCCTCTATATGACCACAAGACACTTTGTCATAATGGAATGTTGAGGCTTGTGGTGGATCATTCTAAACATGTCAGTGCAAGGGAACATGGTGATGACGTCTTGTTTGTTTGTTTGTTTGTTTGTTTGTTTGCTTGCAGGACTTTCTCAGAGATGTGTCCAGAGACAATACTAGACTTAGGAGCATTTAGTTTTTTATTTTGAGACACCTCCCTCTGGAGAACAAAATGAAAACTAAAAGCATATTTCAGCCAAAACAGAACTACCTCTTCTTCCATCTAGACCAGTCAAAATTGTTTTCACAAATGTATCATTAAAAATGGTCCAAAGATGCATTCCAGCACTCCCTGTACATTTCTGTGGGTTACTGCTGGAGAGTTTATTTCTGTGACCTTTAAAGTGAGGCTAAACACACGTTCAGAGACTAACTCCGCCCACAACTGCACCTCAAACAGACTCGCAAAAGTGGGAGATGCAGGAGGCATTTTAAGAGACACCCAGTGGGTGTGAACAGACTTTGATTGACAGCACCAAATATGAACAGTGAGCTTGGTAAATGATGTGACGGAGCAGTCCGGGTCCTGACCACTGACAGTCTATCTGAGGGAAGCTGTACTAGTCTTTGCTTACTTGCACGTCAAGATATTATTAACTTTACAAAACATATGTATTAAACCTTTGCTTTAGTCTACATAGGCACATGAGCTCATGATGTGGGTATTTTCTAAAATGAATATGAAAAACACTTTACTGACACGGGATTCGAACCAGCGCATCATTGTACAAGCAGCTGCACACCGCACCACTCACTCAACAAGCTGAGCCAAATGACGGCTGATATAAATGCACAGTGAGTGATCGCTCTTCAACACTCCTCCGCAGCAGCGGTGTCAGGGGGAGGAGTTTATTTATTCCCTCTGGGCGGCTCGTCTGCGCGTCAAGTCACTGTGACGTCAGAGGGAACTGAAAATGCACTGACAGCGTTTGCCCTGCGTGGCAGTACAGCCGCGGTTTTTACACACATAACTGCAAAATGAGCGAGTTTGCACAAAAATGTCCAAAAAAGGCCTGGAAACAGTAGATAATTCATTTTTGACCCCATATACACAGTTTAACAGTGAAAGTTTAGTTTCTCTTTAACCTTTGCCTCTTTCCCTGTGCACATGAGTGTGGGGAGACGCCCTCACCTGTGTCCATCTGCCACACGTACACGGAGCCGTCCGAGCAGCCCACCACCAGGTAGTCGTCGGCAGGTCTCCACTTGATCACCTGGATGGGGAACAGGTGCCTGGAGGCCAACATGATGCACTTTCTCTCCTTCAGACTCAGCAGCCCCACCGAGTGGTCGGAGGCCACAGAGCAGACGCAGTGTTGTACCCGAGTCTGTGAAGAACACACATTCAGTCTGACAACCAGAACGTTTACACGCCTAAGTAAGGAAACACTTGGTGGTCAGAGGCTGAGGCTGTCGCTGAGTGAGAGGGGGTCTGTCTGTGTAATTGAACCATTGAGTCATTCAAAGGTCTGTTCATTAGTAATGTATGTAAGATACACTTAACCTGGGCTCAGACTGCACTGGGTCCAGCTCTGGTCCTGTGCTAATGCAGTCAGTCTGCTGCTGTCACTGTCTTTGATCCTGGCACACATGACAATTGATTATCTGTGAAGGACAAAGAACCTTCGAAGAGAAAAAGCATCAGGAGCTCTGCCGTGACAGCTTTGTTGTGTGTGAGGGTCTAATACTTTTAAAGAAACAGAGACCCTTGTGACTGCACTAGAGCTGGACCGGAGCCGGACCAGAGCTGGACCGGAGCTGGACCAGAGCTGGACCAGAGCCGGACCGGAGCCGGACCGGAGCTGGACCAGAGCTGGACCGGAGCTGGACCAGAGCTGGACCAGAGCCGGACCGGAGCTGGACCAGAGCTGGACCAGAGCTGGACCGGAGCTGGACCGGAGCGGGGCCAGAGCGGGGCCAGAGCCGGACCGGAGCCGGACCGGAGCTGGACCAGAGCAGGACCGGAGCTGGACTGGAGCTGGATTGGAGATGGATCAGATGCAGTCTGAGGTTATTTAGTTGTAGTTTTGTACATCTTAATACAAGATTTATGCAACTGAAGGTAATAGCCATACAAAAAAATATGACCCAACAAACATTTAGCCAAGCAATTTTTGTGTGGTGAATAATTAGAAGGAAATATTTCTGTGGGCCAGGAGAGACAAACTAGAAACAATAGTTAAAGTGAGGCTACAAGGCTTTAAAGGCCTGACCCTCAGCACAAACGATGGATGATGGAGTTTAGTGTGGGAGTGGAAGCACACAACCTTTGCTTTACAGAAGCACATCTCACGTGAGAGTATAGTCTAAAACTGAAAATGAGAACAAAGAAATCATGCCTTTAACGTTTTTTTCCACAGCTTGACCCAGATACATAGTGACATTTTTAGAAGTGCACTTTGCTTAAACCACTGTAGAATCACTACAAAGGGTTAATACAAACTCATACGCCAGCAGTACTGACAAAGGCTTTTCTTTCCTCTAATTTAGTGCTGTTAGATCAAATATTTGAGGATGCACTTAAGGCCTTTGAATACTTTTAAGAAGCCTGCGTGTTTGGAAGCTTACGCTGCAGTTCTCAGGAGGCACCAGCAGCTGAGTGATCTCTCCTCCGTGCACACAGAAAATATGTTTCATCTCTCCAGTGAAGATGTCCCACACAATGACGGAGAAGTCCACTCCTCCGGACACCAGGGCGCGCTGGTCGTAGCGGGGCGACACCTGGTACGGGTACAGCACACAGGTCACCTTGTTCCTGTGGCCACGCAGGGTTCTGTGAGGAGGCCAGCCTGGAACACAGCACACACACACACTGTCAGCACACACACACACACTGTCAGCACACACACACACACTGTCAGCACACACACACACACACACCCTTGTTGTGTTTCCATCTGTCATGGGGACATTACATTGACTTACATTCATTTCATGGACCCTTAACCTAACCTTAACCTCAGTGGCTACTTGCCTAAACTTAACCCAACCCTCACCCTAATCCTAACCTTAACCTTATTTGAACTTAAAACCATGTTGCTGATCTCATAATGAAGGATTTACATCATGGGGACCTGCTTTTTGTCCCCATAAGGAAGGCAGGTCCCCAGAAAGTGAGTGTGTATACAACTTTTGGTCCTCACAAAGTGATGAATACACGCTCACACACACTGTCAGCACACACACATTCTTGCATAAATGTGAGGACATTCATTGACATAATGTATTACCCAGCTCCTTACCCTAACCTCTCATTCAAAGCACATATTAGCCAAGTGTGTAAAACTGCCTATTTTCACTTGTGAAATAATAAATAATACAATTAGAAATCTACTGCCTAAAAATGATGCTGAAAAACTAATCCATGCCTTTGTCACGTCGAGGTTAGACTACTGTAACTCCCTGCTTGCAGCGTGTCCTAAAAGCTCAATAAAAAGTTTTCTAACGGGTACTAAAAAACGAGAACACATTACCCCAGTACTAAAAGATCTTCACTGGCTTCTGTTGAGTCTAGAGTCAAATTTACAATTCTTCTTCTAACCTATAAAGCTTTAAATGACTTGGCCCCTTCTTATATCAAAGATGAAATAATTCCTTATCATCCTAACCGTCCACTTCGCTCTCAAGATGCTGGACTTCTGGAGGTTCCTAGAGTCTCTAAAAGCACAATAGGAGGCAGAGCATTTAGCTATCAAGCTCCCTGGTTCTGGAATCAGCTCCTGCTCATGTCAAAGACGCTGACACAGTCTCTACGTTTAAGATTAGGCTCAAAACGTTCCTCTTCGGATTAGTTTATGGTCAGGCCAGTTAGGAACAGACTCTAAACCCACAGTTCTAGTCAGGCTGCCCTAGGAGCAATTATACTGGGGAAAGTCTGTCCTCTCACTTCTGCCTTTCTTGTAAAGAAGAATGAATTACTCTCCAGGATTGGCCTGTCCTGGTCCTGCTAGACGAGTGGTTTCCCTCCACTTATGGACTCTGGCTCCACAAACATAAACTCTATAACTTTAGTCTTAGTTACATCTACAGCCTGTCCGTCCATGGGAGTGGAACCCTTCTTCACTGTGGTTCTCCTCCAGGTTTCTCTTTTTCCCTTAGGGTTTTTTTTGAGTTTTTCCTGCAGAGAAGGAGGGTCTAAGGACAGAAGGAGGGTCTAAGGACAGAAGGAGGGTCTAAGGACAGAAGGAGGGTCTAAGGACAGAAGGAGGGTCTAAGGACAGAAGGAGGGTCTAAGGACAGAAGGAGGGACTAAGGACAGAAGGAGGGTCTAAGGACAGAAGGAGGGTCTAAGGACAGAAGGAGGGACTAAGGACAGAAGGAGGGTCTAAGGACAGAAGGAGGGTCTAAGGACAGAAGGAGGGACTAAGGACAGAAGGAGGGTCTAAGGACAGAAGGAGAGACTAAGGACAGAAGGAGGGTCTAAGGACAGAAGGAGGGACTAAGGACAGAAGGAGGGACTAAGGACAGAAGGAGGGTCTAAGGACAGAAGGAGAGTCTAAGGACAGAAGGAGGGTCTAAGGACAGAAGGAGGGTCTAAGGACAGAAGGTGGGTCTAAGGACAGAAGGAGGGTCTAAGGACAGAAGGAGGGTCTAAGGACAGAAGGAGGGTCTAAGGACAGAAGGAGGGTCTAAGGACAGGGGATGCTCTGGACAATCATTCATCTGCTCTACTAATAATCTGCTTTGACTTGCTTGATCAAATGTTTCATTGAATATGTATTGTTTTATTTTGATTTCAATAATCTTGGGAAGTCCTCAGAGACGACTGTTGTTGTGATTTTGGGCTATACAAAAATAAATTGATTTGATTTGATTTGAGAGATACTTTTGAGTGTCTATCTTGCTCTCACTCTCTCCTGCATGTGTCCATTTCAGCACCGTCTCTGCTGGTCATCTGGGATTCACAGAGCTGTATTTACACACATAACTTTTGTTTTGTGCCATCCTGTGGAACATTCTAGCCAAAAGGTGACACATGTGGTGCGACCTGACCTCTGCGCAGCATGTGCTCCCCCTGCAGCAGCTGGACGATGGCGGTCTGCGTGGCAGGGACCAGGATGATGCTGCCGTCCTCCCGCCCACACACCAAACGCCCTTGAGCCGGGATGTACACGCTGGCCGTCACCTAGCAACAGAGACACGCATCAGGGTTAGTTTATCAACACAAGACATGCCATTGCCCCACCAAGAACTCTGTCTGATCTGGCACATTCACTTTTTGAAATAAACTGTAAGCGACTATTTGCATTAAAAGTGTTTTTTTTTTTTTTTTTATTTAACCTTTATTTAACCAGGAAAGTCCCGTTGAGACTAAAAATCTCTTTTTCAAGGGAGTCCTGGCCAAGACGGCAGCATTACAGTTACAATACACACGTTCCAACACATCACAAAAAGGTTTACTAAAAGCAGTTACAAATCATAGACTCAGTTTCAAGGCCTTTTAAGGCAGATTTAAATTGACCTACTGAAATCAGTTCTTTTAGTTTCAGAGTTTAACACAGAGCCTGACTTCAGCAGCTTGTAATTCAAAGCTCTGTTTCCAGACACGAGTCTCTCTGGAGAAGATGGAGTTCTGTCAACTCAGGATATTGATGTTGATGTCGATCTTTTTACAAATGAACATCTTGATTCAGTTAGTATCTGCTTTTAAATACTTCAAAACCCCTAATAAACTGAAACACACCCCACATAGAGCAGCGCGGGCTTGGTTCACAATGTTCTGTCAATAGAAGATCAATAACAAATGTGTCTTGTCTTTGGTTTGAGTTTTTAATGTTTGAATTCATTTTGATTCAAGACTGTTTTACATTTTCTGAATCAGGAGACGTTCAATTACAAGAAAAAGGCGACTGGAAATTTAAAAGATGCATTTTGTCAAGATTCTAATGATAAAGTAAAACTATATTTTTATTGTGAATTAGTGATTAATAACTTTTGAACAGAACAAGAATTAGATTTATTTTTAGTTGAAACTTTACACTCATTTCCTGCTTTGAATGTGAATATTTAAAATACAGTATTTTTGAGAAAATGTGTCTTTTGTAAAAGTGTGACAACCAACCCCGCTCTGGCTGTGCTGCTGTTCTAGATACAATCATATGAGACAACCAACCCCGCTCTGGCTGTGCTGCTGTTCTAGATACAATCATATGTGACAACCGACCCGACTGGACTGTTTGACTCTCACCTCAGTGCACTTCTACATTTTTAAACCAGCTCAGATAAAACAGTCCTCACTGTCACTCTGACTCTCCTCTTTGTAGCGTCAAAGGTTTTAAGCTTTTTATTCTCAACATCTCTGCTATAAATGCTTTTGATTTGGTCTTCTCACAGTCTTGAACAAATGTTTACAAAAATGTTTTAGTGAGTGAGTTTTGGTTCATTTAATGTACATTTTAATCTGACTTTTTCAAATGCACCAATCACAAGCTGAGATACAGAGACCCCGTTCTCCCCTACCTCTCACTACATTTCAGCTGAGCTCTTTTTGAAGCCACACAGGACAGTTGTAAAGACACTGCTCTGACCTTGATGGGCTGCTCTTTGCCGGGCAGGACACTGAGCTGGTCTATGATCCCAGACGACACTGGGAGCAGGCGGTCGAAGGACTCCTGCAGACTGAGGCTGGAGGAGATGGGCAGCTCTGTGGACAGGCAAACACAACTCTCACCACAACTACCCCAACATGTGCAGTGCAGTTTAGGATACAAGTGTAGATTCTTTCTCATTATTTCATAAGCACATGGTCCTGTGATCGTCGCGGACGGCTCGCTCCATGAGAACACAGTCAGACGTGTGACTGAGCGGTGTGAGTGCACTGACCGGGCGTGCTGGTCTGTGGGGCGGGGCTTCTGTCCGGGACGCTCCACATAGACAGACGGCCTCCTGAGTCACCCTGGATCAGCAGCTTGTGGAAAGGCTCCCTTCGGCTGAAGAAGAAGCGTGTGACTGGGGGACAGATGAGCAGCTGTGGACGAGAGGCAGAGATAACAAACTGAAACGGTCCCAGAGAACATGCAGCCAGCCTGAAGTAACACCTGATCACTTTGAAGACTTTTTTATAGCTTTAACAATAAGAATTAAGACTCCCAAGACAACCAACTTCAGCATTTAATCAAGTAAATCTGAATCATTGAGAATTCACCAAAATACAAAGTTCAACTTTCCTGGAGTTTAAAACAAACATTTAAAACAATTAATTAAAGTGTTACAAGATATTATCATTTGTCAAAACATCTCTGTCATTTTTGTGCATTTTGTACCATATTTACAAAGTGGTTGCTAGGTAACAGTTCTAGAATTATGATGTGTTCCAGGCAACTGGGAACTGGTATATTTCCCACTTCCCACTTGTAAAAATGGGCTGGAACGCCTCTCGAACTGGTAAATCCCACTTGAGAACTGGGACCTGGTCGAGGAAGTCCCACTTCTCATACAAGATCAACAATCACCACAAAAAATGAATCTGAGGGTTTAACTGCCACAAAAACCATGTAAACACTGATGACGTTACTTTTGTTTAGCGTAAAGGTTAGCGTTAGCCATAATGTTTACATATGACTTGATCACTCTGCATTACCTCTGCATATGTCATATTTACTGGACAAAAGACAAACCTCATCAAAACAGACAAACTGAGTGAAAACACCTAAAATCCTAAATATATTCAGTATGTTTAACTGACAAATGCAGATGAAATGTGGCTCTGTTCATTGTTAGAAGTGCAATATGGTCTCAATCTCCACATTGTTTTACGATTCATTTCTCGATTCTGTTTGAATACAATTATTTGGGGAAACATTTTTCTGGTGTTTTGTTCCAACTGTCCAGCGAGTGAAAAGGAGAGGACACAAACCTGTTTGTCAGGCTGCTCCGCTATCTTGTAGATGAGAGGAGGAACAGCGCCCTCTTTGGTCTTCCCCACGTCACTGCGGAAATGTTCACTGGCAGACAAGCAGCTGGACACAACACACTCTTCAGTCACTGTACAAGCACACACTGCACACTCTATCATAGACTCTGATTCCAGTGTGTCAGACTGAATCGAGGACAGCAGTCTAACCTGGGGGGCAGCTTGTAGATGTAGCTGCAGCCGTCCTCTGTCCAGATGATGACTTTGTCTGCAGAGATGAAGTCTCCTCCGGTCCAGGACTGGTCCGCCTCACTGGGCACGGAGCAGAGCAGGGAGTAGTCGGCCGCATCCAACACCTGCCCCACACACACATTACATTAGAGCTGACACAAATATGGACCCAGAACCTCCACAAGGACTCACCCTCCAGTACTTGGAGCAGACCACCAGCAGGCTGTTCTGGGTGAAGTTACAGAAGGACACGCTCTGGCAGCTCTGGCAGTGGATGGGTTTGGACTCCTCCTCAAAGACTGGGTCCAGATCCTGAACACAAACCAAACCTGGGTCAGACCACAGAGTGAAAAGAGGCTGGACTTTGTTGAGTCACTGTACCTGCATCCGGCTGACCTCTGCTGTGATGATCCACACTTTCAGGATGCCCGTCACTGACACAGCCACAACCGTGTCCTCTGGAACACAACAGATCACCTCAGCATGTCAGCAGAGAGGGTTTGTTATAACAGCGGAAATATTGACAATAAAAAACAAATGGATTTTTAACAGTATCATTTCATCAAATCATATTTTGATTTTCGACCAGAATAATGCTCTACTTAAAACATGTTTGTCATTAGGGGACAAAATGGATTAAGTTATGCATGTCCATCAAAAACAGAATGTACCCCCCCCCCGGGACTCACCTCCCCACAAAGGGACTAACCCTGGGTGTGCGGGCGGGGGACTCACCCTGGGTGTGTGGGGTGGGGGACTCACCCTGGGTGTGCGGGGCGGGGGACTCACCCTGGGTGTGCGGGCGGGGGACTCACCCTGGGTGTGGGTGGGGGACTCACCCTGGGTGTGCGGGGGACTCACCCTGGGTGTGCGGGGCGGGGGACTCACCCTGGGTGTGCGGGGCGGGGGACTCACCCTGGGTGTGCGGGGCGGGGGACTCACCCTGGGTGTGCGGGCGGGGGACTCACCCTGGGTGTGGGGGCGGGGGAACTCACCCTGGGTGTGCGGGTGGGGGACTCACCCTGGGTGTGCGGGTGGGGGACTCACCCTGGGTGTGCGGGGTGGGGGACTCACCCTGGGTGTGCGGGGGACTCACCCTGGGTGTGCGGGGCGGGGGACTCACCCTGGGTGTGCGGGGCGGGGGACTCACCCTGGGTGTGCGGGTGGGGGACTCACCCTGGGTGTGTGGGGCGGGGGACTCACCCTGGGTGTGCGGGGCGGGGGGACTCACCCTGGGTGTGCGGGGCGGGGGACTCAACCTGGGTGCGGGGCGGGGGACTCACCCTGGGTGCGGTGCGAGCGGATGATGCTCATGGCGCTGATCCAGTCGGGGGAGATCTTAGACACCAGGGAGTAGAGCACCTCCAGGCTGGTGGCGTCCAGCACCAGGATCTCTGGGTAGTGTCCGTTACACAGCAGCCGCCCCTCCTTCTGTGTCCCGATGGTGAACTGGTAAAACTGTCAGAAGAGCAGTTACATTCTGCTCAAGTCAATCTGTTTATCAAACACAGTTAAATCTTTGAAACCCAAGAGGAAAATGTTTCTTTTGTTATCTCAAAGGGAATCCGGTGAGGAACTGGAGCTGCTGTAAATGCACAAGAGTTTGTTGTTCCTAGTTTGGTAGCTAATGGTTTTAATTTGACTTTTCACATTTAACATGAAGGGAAAAAACAAAACAACTGTGTAATACAAGCATTACTCCTGCTCATGCTGAGGGCCAAGTAAAGTCACTATGAAACAGTCCAATAAATGCAGGAACTGAAGGGCAACATGATGATCTTTGAGACACATTACAATTTTGATCTGATCACGTTTCATGCATTCTGTCCATTTTCACTTTGTCTCTGAGGTAAATAACAAACAGCTTGATCAGAAACGGTACTGACAGTGGCTCTTTTGTTTGGCTGTGTCTGTGGGATAAACTCTCAACAGAGAACACCCACATTTTGGGTGTTCACCTTCATGTGGTTCCTTTTTCAGAAGCTTGTGCTCTTCACAAAGTGCATTGGATTTAGTCCTATGAGGTACATCCGGCTTTCTCTTGACTTCTCTCTTTATTCTGCATTAATCTTTCTCACTCAGCTTTTTTCACCTCTCTTATGAACGTATACCAAAACGCCTTACAATCCTGACTCAAATCTTTTACAACTTCTCCTAAGCTTACCTATTCTTACACTTTCTGCCCATGTTTGGTGTTCTTTAATAATTCTGCACAGCCGAAAATGGACATTTTTGTTAAAATACTAGTAAGTTTTAACCACTCTCTTCCAGAAACACTTTCGACTATCCAAAAGGTAAAAAAGTGACCACACAAAGGTGAAAACCCAAAAATGAGGGAAACCTAATAATTCTGGAAACAAAGTCCTTCAATCCATTCATGAGTGATTAGAAGTAGAGCTGTCAAGCCATTAAAAAACTGAAGAGATTAATTAATTATGATCTGTAATTACAGTAACTATTCTAATTAATCTATTTTTTATTTCACCTACAAATTGCTAAGAAAAACACTCAACTTAAGTGTTTTTGTTTTGTTTTTATCCAGTTTAAGTAATTACATTGTTGTTGCAGATGAAAATATAATGCAGACTTTAGGAAGTGTTTTGTTGTTAAGTTGTCAAGTCAAACAAACCTTATGTCACTTTGTAACTCACATAAGGAAACAATAAAGTTAAAGATTTCAAAATAGATTATAGCGATTAAAAAAACCTAACTTGATTAATATGTCTGTAATTAATTAATCTCAATTAGTGCACTCATTTGACAGCCCTAATTATAATAAGAAATATGTTTCACTTTAACAAACAGTGAAGAAGAGGAAAAAAAATATATAGTTTTAGACCTAATGAGGACTTACTGAATTAGGCTCATTTTTCCCCAAAAAATGTGGAGTTCTCAGTGAAGGAAACAAAGGAGCAGTTTTCAAAAATACTAAAACATACGACTTCACTACACGGTCATTCTGTGGGATTTTTGTGACGGTTGTTATTCAGTGGAAATTTCATACCGTCCCATCCCTAATCAGAAAGTTCATACTTCATTGTGATTGGCTAAATCCAGCTGTCACTCACTCAGACCATAGGAGAAGTAGAGGGGGATGGAGTTTGTGTTGTAGACAGTCCTGAAGGGTCGGGGCAGTCTGATATGAGGAGCAGTGACTTACCTGGATGTCGGTGTGGGCACAGGCCAGTTTGGTGAACTCGATGCACCTGCCGTCATTCACATCCCACAGACACATCTCTCTGCAGGAGCACAGCACAGACCATTTGAAACAGCATTAATACAGGTCCCAGCGTGACACTTGTGATGTATCTCTGTGTTCTAGAACACTAGTAGGTCATCTGTGACATTTAGTTTAATGTAAACCACAGTTGTGAGACAATAAAAGCACACTAGTCATTTTGGCGATGTGGGGTTTGTCATGTTTGAACAGAAAGTCTAGTTTACTAGTAGTAAACTAGTCTATTTAACTAGTTTATTTGAATCGAGCCTTGTGAGTTTCATATTGTGATCTTATGTTGTACCTCCTGTTAAAAAAGGCTGTCTGTTAAAAACAAGAGTAGGAGTTAGAAGAAGTCGTTCTGGTGAAGTTGGTGAATCATGGTCATGACACTGAGACATGGATGAGGACAAGATGGCAATACCCAACATTATCAGTGCACTTAAAGAGAACATTTCCTCATGTATGTACAGTATGTTTGTGTCCCTTTACATTATTCGGTCAGAGAAACATTTAACACGAGTGTTTCTACGTACAGGAGAACAGCTAAAGGTTAAGATATTGTCACAGAACGGTTCTTCTCATTGAAGACAGCTGCATCCATAGAAGCAGACACAACACTGACCCGTTCTCTGAGGCGCTCACGATGTACTGCTTGTCTGCACAGGCACTGGCTTTGGCCAAACAGGTGATGGATGAAGTGTGTCCAAACAGCATGGCCCTGGGACACATCTGCGGAGAGAAGCCAGTTGAATGCTTTGGCGCACAGATACACCACACACAGGTTCATCAGGAGACAGTGTACCTGCAGGTCTGGGGTCATGTCCCACAGGCAGATCTGTCCATCATGGCAGCCTGTGATGACCGCGCTGCAGTCGTCCAGCACCAGCAGGCTGCTGATGCAGTGTGTGGGAGCCGTGCGCCCCCACAGCACGATAGGAAGGACAAGGTTGTTCCCCGACATTTCTGTGAGGATAAGTGATGACAGCACACATCAGACCTGTCTGGTCCTTACGGCGGGACAGAGGGGCCTCACGTCAAAACTCTATATGAATGTTCTGTCGCGTTAGCGTTAGCTTCATCGCTTCAGCTAAAACCCAAAGCAGGACAGATGACTCTTACCGTGAGCAGAGGATCAGTGGGACATGCTTTGGACAGCGCGGAGACACACGGAGACTCGCGGGACAGGCCTGGACCTTCAGAACACCACAGAACAGAGCCGCAGAGCAGAGCAAACAGTCAGCTGATCACTATGAGCACACTTCCGGTGTAAAGGGCTTCATGTGACGTCACTTCCCAAACAAGCGAGTCAAGATGGCGGACGTGACAGTCTGGCATGTGCCTGTGATCCGCGGGGACAACAACTCTCCAACTGAGTTCTTTAGAAGAGAAACAACACTTCTAATGACTTTTGAATTAAGCAAACATAATATTGTCATTTCTGGGACAAGTATTGTAAAAAGGAGCCGGTCTCAGTTGTGTGGACGCACGTGTCAGTGCGAGACTCTCATCGAAACTCTCAAGGTACTGTAGTCTTTAAATGTTCAGACGAATTCTGACTGCACAGGTTCTGCTGGAAAAGCGTGAGAAGAAGGTGAAAGGAGGGAGAGAGTGTGCAGAGCTGCAGTTGTTTTAGTCACAGATGGTTGCGCTATGTGACTTACAGGTGATGTATTTAAAAGTGCACCCTGTAACTTTCAACTTCATAATTCAGTACAAATGGGAAGATAAAATCCTTCCATATTTTTACTCTCGAAAATGGCCATGATTAAAGTGCATTGGCCACTCCGTTAACCACCTGCAGAACTATGGCCAGATTAACCTGTGGCATTGGCCACTCCGTTCAACCACTCTGCAGATGGGCTGTCAACTAGTGGCCAAAAGAATGGATAGTTTCTCTTTAACCACTAAAACTGGCTAAAACCGTGGCCCAAACCGCGGCTAACCAGGACAAATCTGGCTAAGTATCGTTTTTTGCACATATTAGTAGCGCACATATACTTTTTCTTTTAGTATATTTGTAAGACAGATCTGACTTATGTTTGAGTTGTAGACGAAAGAAAACATGACAAATAGCTATTTGCAAGATGAAAAAGAAAAATGTGATAACATTGTAGAGCATTTTATTTGTGAAAAGAACAAATATAAAAAGACCTTCATATTCAGGAATTTTAACTAAATAGACAGAAACAAACGTCAGGTGTTACTAGCTGGAACTGTAGGAGTTCTTCTAACTATGTAATATAACAGAGCGTGTGGGGCACTAGGTAAGGTGCCGGTCTCCGGTGCCGATGTGCGTTGGTTCGATTCCTGGGTACAGGAGTAAACATTTAGCTCTCATGTTGGTGAACGTAATAAGCATTTAAAGATGAATTACAACTTTACCAAAGTACTGTTTTATTGTTATTTATTTATTATATGCAGGGTGCGATTTGTCAAAAAAACAAAAAAAACAGAAGGGGGGATGCAAAATTAATGTTTTTAGTCATATAGTCTGCACGCACACCACATGCACGACTCTTTCTCGCGTTCATTCCGTTTCTTTTCCACCCGCAACTAATAGACTTCTGGCCCGTGCTGGCGCGTTTCCTCCCAAAATTACGGGTTCAACACTGCACATAAAGCCCCGCAGAGCCCCGGGTGTGTCGTGCTCTCTCAGCGCACCTCCCGCAGCCCGGGCTCTACAAACAGTGCAGTTTGTCACTTCATATCATACGTGTCTTGTTCCGTTCTGAGTCGCATCGCACATCAATATTCTTCTCTCTTTCACTTTAATTCTGACTTGATTTCTCACTCTGCTTTGTGCACAGTCGTAAAACAAACCACAGGGCAGAGGACAGAGCAGCAGCCCAGCGTCTCCGGTGACCAAACCCGAGTATACATAAAGGGTCTTTCACACCAACACAACATCGATGTGAAAGAACATTCAGACAAACACGACCCAAACAGCCAACAGTCGTCAAACAAACACAGAGTGAGCATGCGCGTGATGTACGCTTGACCAAAATGACGAAACATAGTTGCACGTGAGTAGTAGTTCTTTGACGTCAAACAGATGTTTTAGTCTTACCTCACGGATTAAGCTCAACTGGTATTTCCCTCCACAGTCCAGCCTTCGTACTGCGGTCCCCGTAACTCCCCCGTGTTTTCCTCATCCAAATAGAACCATTCTCCTTCGTAGTTACGTCCCGTTGACCCCGTGTAAATAACAACAATCCATGCTCGGCTAAATACTGTTTTTCCGTAAGCGTCTTTTTCGGTTTCCTGCACTATATTCTGCGCACTGGCTCGCTGGTTCTCCTGTGGCCACGGGCCAATCAACAGCTGCATTTGCGGCAACTGGCGACACTGACTTTACCTGCAAGTCTTCAAAAACCCGCCTCCACCTGCTCACCTCTGACCCCCGACAACCCCATTTACACCAAACACACGTGAGCCGCCTGTCGGCAATAGTTGTGAAAAAGGTGTGAAAGAGCCTTAAGACAGCGCTGTGGTTGGAGTCGGAGAGAGGGGTGGATGATCGCTTATATACAAGAGAAGATTGAAAGACCAATTGGTGCCTATGTAACTGAGATCTGTTTGTTTAAACTTTGCGTGTGCACGAGGAAAAGTTGAGAGGGAAGGGACAGTGTGTGAAAGTGTGATGTTATTGGCTGTTATAAGACGGACTAAACGAAGGAGCTGCAGCGGAAGAAGGAAAAGTATCAATAAGACTACGATGGGATCGACAGAACAACGTGAAATTTAGGACAGGAAACACGGGCTTTTTTTTTTTTCAACAATTAATACAAGATAAAAGCAGAAGGAGGGATGGGGAAAGTATAAGCAGAAAGAGGGACAGACAAACCAGAGGTAGGGATAATCCCTCCCATCCCCACAGCAAATCACCCCCTGATTAATGACTTTAACTTATGTATGCTCAATTTTAGACATTGTATTTTATCATTAAAATATCAATAAGCATTTCAACTTGACTTTAACATTTTGTTTGTCATACCTTGGGATTGATCAAACAATTTCCTGTTGAGCCCCACACTATTGATTATAGGTTCAAGCTTATTGTGAGGAAACATTTTGAAATCAAGTTGATTAACTTTATTATTTTAAAGGGGCACTATGTAAGAAAAACAAACAAAATTTCCACTTTTGAACACCAGAGGGAGCCTTTCACATGCATTTTGCCTATTAAGCATGATGCCATCTAGCGTCAATGATCCACATTCCGGCCCGTAATAAAACATTTCAAATACGTATAAATGTATCAAATTGATGTGGAGTGGTTAACAGTGCTCTCTTAAGTATTCATGTTGTAAAGAATAAATATGATTTAAATGTTTGTGGACTATATGTGATCATTAAAATTCCTCTCAATCTTACACAGTGCCCCTTTAAGCACATTTTTCCAAACTTTAGCCACATTTCAAAAAGAATTGTCACTTTCAAGCAATCGGCCATTTGGTCGCTCACTATTGAAAATGGCCAAAATGATGTTTTAACACCTTCTGCACATGTTAGAACTAGAAATAAGCACTTTGCTAAATTCAGCTGGAACTTGACTTGAACAACACAAAAGACCTCAACACATGAGCTTCAAAATTCATACGACTATTAAAAGCAGATTTGTTTTAAAGAAACAAACTTGGCAACTCTAACCCTGCGACAAGTTGGCCACTGTCCAGGGTGTTCCCCCGCCTAAGGCCCAAAGTCACTGGGATAGGCTCCAGTCACCCGCGACCCCTAACGGGATTAAGCGGAAGAAAATGAATGAACTTGGCAACTCTAAGGCTAAGAGAAGTAGGTTGGAAAAAAGCTGTATTTTAACAGATGCATTAAATAGAAAAATAGTAAATCACGATTTGACAATTTCACCAGAAAAGCAGATTGTCACAACAGTGAGCTCACAATTGGATTTTTATCATGATATTGCCCAGCCCTAGGATAAATCCATTTGATCTCCTAATGTGAAAAAAACTATGCTAAAGGAGCTGTTTTTCCATGAAAACAAACAGATAACAGTTTATTTTGTGGCCTTGCAGAGACATTTCATTATTTAAAAAAGGTACACGGTGTAGCTTTAAGCACGCATGAAGCACATTTTCCTCTCGTCGTGAGGGAAGCAGACCGACATTTGAGGCTGGGCGATATTGACAAAATCCATATTTATTATAGTTTATTAAAGATTACAATATTCAGACGATATTTCAAACCATGCTTCAAACCTCTATTTAAATGTATTAGTTGACTGTGTTGACTGTAGACATTCTAGACGACTTAAAAGCACAACTACTATTTGTTTTAGACATATCGCCTACTTTGATTTGAACAGTTCATTCTCCTCTTTAAGCAGCTCTCTAAGGATTTAACTGTCTGAATAAGTATTTGTGCTGTAATATAGCAGCCGCACTAAATTACAAGAATTACAAATGCCAACTTTACACAGCCTTAGTGGAAACTAATCCCTGGTGTTTGTCCTCTGACAGATGCCTCAGAGCAGGCTCCCGCTGTTTCTTCAGTGTGAGGAGGAACCTTTCTGTGTGCTGATGAGAAGAGAAGAGCCCTCTGCACTGGCACCTGAGCCTGGAGAAAAGACCATGAAGTTAAAACATTATGTGCTGTACCTGGACGTGTCCTACATCTTCAGTGTTCAGAGGATCCACCGACAGAAAAGGTAAAGAAACTAAAGACATGGACGGGGCAGTACGAGTGGCCATATTAGTTCCAAATGAATTACGACTGTAACTGACGATATTTTGGTAATCAAATAGTTGGGAGATTCCTCTTATGGTGCGTTCACACCAGACAGCGTCTTGGCGTATTTGCGTCTATTTTCAATGTAAAGTCAATGTAAACCCTTGAGCGTCTGGGGCGTCAGTTGACGCACGTTTAGGCATTGAAAATCAGCCAATCAGAGACTCCACTCCTGTGACAGGTGACATGTTCTCCTCACACACCAAGGGAAAGGAGGACGGTTTATTCAGGGCTTTTAATCACTTTTTTAACGAAAGGTCGCTTGTTTGGGAGTTGCTTTGAAAATTTAAAGATGGGCAAAACAAACAACATGGACATGATCTGGACTGACAACGCTTTACATGGATCTATTCAAATGCTGGTTGTGGTGTTTAAACCTGCTGTACGATGGGAGAAGCCGAGGAGGACAGGGACAGCAAAAGGACACTGCTGGAGGAGGAGAAAGTTGTGTGATCGGGTAAGCTCTCCCTCTCCTTCTCTCTCTCAACATCTATCTGTATATCGTATCTGTCCACGAGCAAAACAAAACCTGCAAACAAGCGAGCGCTCGAAGAAGCGCTTTGAGGCGTTAAGTGTCTTCGTCCACTAAAGCCTTGTAAGCGTGGAAATATTTTACCACCTTAATAAGGTCCGTAAGTGGAATTTTTTTTAAGAAGTCTTGGCCAGAACTCCCTTGAAAAAGCGATTATTAATTAGGACTGGGCAATATTGTGATCAAAATTGAATCATGAGCTCATCTCTGTGACAATCTCCTTTTCTGATGAAATCGTCACATCATGATTTCTTTTTTCTCTATTTGCTACATCTGTCTGTTCAAATAGAGACTATTTTTCCAACTTCTAGTTTCAGAGTTGCCAAAAACTTTTGGACTGTACTTTTAAGTCATAAAAGCAATGAATATTTGCAATTTTTCATTTTTGATTTGTTAAAATATATCAATGTAAAACTGAATCATGGCTTTTAAGCATGTTTTAAAGTCATTATTAATGAAAGAAAAACATGACATGGCAAAATCCTAACACTTTTTGTTTCTCTCTGAAAATCTGGCAACACTGGTCCGCTTTTCACAGCTGGGTTTAGCTGTTAAAAGTGAATTGTGTTTACCTCAAAGACAATAAGAAAATAAACGGTCTACAAAAATCGTGATAAAATCGAAATCATGATCTGATCTTGCTGCAAGAAAATTGTGATATTAATTTTTTGCCTCATCGCCCAGCTCCATTATTAATCTCAACGGGACTTTTCTGCTCAAATAACTAAAAACAATATTCAAAAATAAACATTTCAACAGGGCTGCACGGTAGCAGAGTGGTTAGAGCTCTGGCTTCCCAATAAGGAGGTTCGACTCCCAGGTCGGACCATATCAACATCTCACCATCTCTCTGGGTGGAGTTTGCATGTTCTCCCCGTGTCATCGTAGGTTTTCTCCGGTTTCCTCCCACCTCCATAAACATGCATGTTTAGGTTCATTGGGCGTCACTGTGAGTGAGTGAGTGAGAGAGTGAATGTTTGTCTGTAGAAAATAAATGAATGAACATTTCAACAATGACTGATGTGGAAAGTTTTGTATTTTTTGTTACTTTTCTCTGTTTGGAGTGATTTCAGTGACCATTGTGAGTCCTTTTATTAACAGAGGGTACTAGCAGTGTTGTCCACGTGTGTCTTTGGGCAGGTCCCTATGTGCGCAGCGTCACTTACTGGTCTCGCCTAATTAGGGTAATAGAGGGCTGGGCTTTATCTGAGCAGAACAAATGTTATTGTTTTTATCACTAGAAAAAAGACTTCAAAACACTCAAAAGGGTTAGTCCACATTTTGATCCTTCGTGGGAATATTTTCATGGATCGAACCTGAAAAACGGCCCAGATCACGTGACAGGCCTTATGTCCAAATCCACAAGCACAAAGTCGCTCTAAAGATGCTAACTCCTACTCTTTCTGATTGCTCGGAGTTTGTGACCTGGGCCCAGACTGTGGAGGCTCTGCAGAGGCTAAAACAACTGGAACACGTCATTACAAAAGTATATTGTCAATTATTATATAGTATCACAAATGTTCTTTTATAATGGGATGCGATCATATGGCGTTATTTGTTAAAGCTGTAACTCCAAGAAATATGGCCTGTTCTGTTCAGTTGTGCTGTAGTCTTTTGGTCCTTTATGATTGAGTCTCAGTCCAAAACTTCTCTTAGATGACTAATTATTATCATATTTTGTACTGGATTGAACAGCAACAAAAGTAGTGACTTGGTCTTTCCACAGTTTTGTTGCTTTTGCATGAACTCCACTGGCTTGTCTTTTCAAGCACTATTTACATCAGGGAAATGGTCAGATTCCAACAAACTTTTAACTTCAGAAGGTTGGCCACACCCCCTTTTTAGTCACCTAATCACAATGGAGCTGCACAGTGAAAGACCGCCCTGGTTCCAGAAGTATGTTGCCCCATGTTATAGTGCCATAGGCTTTCGAAAAATACAAATATTAAGAGTTTAAAGACATAGTGTGGGCTATCCAGCTGTGTGCTAACTCAGATCCACAGCGGTTGTTTTCAGTCTAAAAAGCACATCTAGAACTTCAAATTCAGCAAAATGACGTAATAACTTAGTAGTTTATAAAGCTGAAAAAACGGGCTTTAAACACAAATGTAGGTCTTATACTCCTGACTCACACAGAGCTGCTTAGCTCCGAGGACGTTTCCAAACTTTTAATATCATTTTTTATCTAATCCCTTTTGGAGATTGTGGAACCAGGAAGTGGGCGGTCACTGTTGAGCTCCATGGGAAATGTCTTTAGTTGATCAAGAATTTTTTTGGTCGACTACAGCCCAAATTATAAACATGTATATTCAGGTTAAATGTTTATTAAGGACAATGTACAAGTTTGTATTTAGCACAAAGGCGGACATGCTTGCACCAGATTGTATGTGACCGGCGTGGTCAGTACCGTCCTGAGCGGGAGTCAAACCCGGATCTCCCACACCGCGGGCAACGACAAACACGTTGAGCTAAAGGGAATGCTCCCATTAGCAGAGTCTGCCGGTCAAACCACCACTGGTCCCTCGTGTGGACATTTACGTTCCGTTACAGTAACTTACAGCTAATTTCCATCGTAGTCCTGGGGAGGGGAGGGGGCACATTGGACATGTTTTTAGATGTAGGAGGAAACCGGAGTACCCAGAGGAGAAACCTAAGCAGACACAGGGAGAACATGCAATATACTAAAGTCACCTCTGTACTTTTTGTATCAAATGCATCAACAAAATAAAGCAGTGTGATTAAACGGGCTGTGATCATTTTAACTAATATTTAATGTATTAAAAATGTATTTGATATTCACCTGCAGTGACTGGATTAAGTTGATGTAGTTTTAAACAACCATAATAATGCATTATTTTAAATATCGTCTCGCATTAAATGTGATGATGATGAATGATTGAGGTTTTGTGGTGATGATTTGTCTTGACGCGTCAGTTTTCCTTGTGTGCTTGTCTAAATAAGGCTTATAAGCACTGGCCAATCCGATCGTCTCATTTTGGGCGGACTATTTGAAGAACCTGAATCCCTGGTTTCTGATTGGCTGACTGCTGTCGGTGGGACGTCCTTCTCGGAACATACCTCTTTTACTTTGTACTCATGATTACAGCGCTACAGACTCCAAAACACAACACGCACGTTTATTATACTCAGCTTACATCTCGTCTTGCGCGATGAAAACATTGTAACTGACTTAAGAACACGCTAAAAAGCTCACATTTTACCCAGCTTTGTTTTTCAACGACGGTGAAAGGGGGTGGGTCTAGTCTCGATGAGCGCGCTCTGATTGGCTGACGGACTGCTTGTACGTGAGGAGCGTGATGTCAACAAAAGGGAAAAGAAACAGCTGAAGGAGGCGACAGTTATGTGCATTTAACCTGCAACAAAACACGGTAAGAGGCGATTTGGACCGACTCTGGGTTATATCTAGGATTAAAACGATGTACCTTTACTTTCTTCAGATCTAAGGAAGCGTTTGAAACCGAATAAGTGACGAAAACGTAACGCCCGGTGCATTGTTGTTATTAATAGTTCCTAACCCACCGAGCTCTGTTTACACCGAACAAATCAGGTTAACTTTGTCGATCAAAGAGTTAACAGGGTACATCCGCCTGATGACAGCGTTAATCGAACTGTGCAGTTTGAAGAAGGCCGTAATGTCAAGACTTTCTATTGTTATTAGCAGAAGTTCGTCTTCTTAGATTTGTTTAGTTTGTTTTTATAATATAATAACCAAATTCCATCTTATGTGACGGAGAGCTTACAAAGCAAAATGTTGTTTTGAATATTTGCACACAATTCTAGATGTATTTAGGGTTATCCCAGTAACATAATCGAATTAGAGCTTGAAAGATGCATTCAAAACGGTCATTTGGCCGTGCTGATTATCGCACAGATCTTAACCGATCGTGCCTCCTCTGGCTTTCGTTATATTTGATCAAAACACTGTTTATTTGTATGTTTACGACATAGTGCCCCTCCCCCTCTCTGGTGTAGGGTTTAAACCCGGGGAAACCGGGGAAAACGCGACTCAAAGTGCACAGACGCGGTCACATCGATGCTTCGTTTACACAACGATCACATAAAGTTGTATTTTATGAGGGAAAGGGAAGGGTCAGTGTTCCCGTTTGGTTTGTAGAGCAGGGAAAGCTGACACCGAAGCCAGCTGATCGAAGCCCCGCCCACCACCAGATTACAAGCCTGTGGACTCTTTATGAGCCTGTGTTTTCTCATTCTGGAGTCAATCTACCGCCCTCAATGAGTTTTAATGATTTATTTATTTCAGGGACAGTGCATATTAATGAACATTTACATGTAAATATGCCAGAATTAGCCCAATGGCTATTTTACATCTGTATACAGAAGTAAAATAGCCATTGGGTAGAATTCTACCTATGACTGCTCAGTCATGGGCCAAAGAACAAGTATGATTATTAAAAATCATTCTTCTGCTTCGAGAGAGCACAGAGCAGTAGAGCGTTGTTCTAATGTTGTAGCTGAATAGAATGTTAATAATCATCATTACTCGAACACACCATTTAGTAATTACAGCCAGAATCATAAAACACAATTAAAATGGTCTTAACTTAATTGTTTAAAATATTTTAAATTTGTAAAATTGCTCAAATAACCCTAGGCTTTTTTCAGTCTTTATCACAATTCTCCTGGACAAGTTTCAAATGTGATCAGAATTTGATTTTAAAACCAAAAATGTGAACTCAACTGCAGTTGCACATTTGCCGCTCTAATACTTACTTTGAAAGACTCTTTGATTGTCTTTGATTCTCTGAGAATCCTCTGAATGTGTGTGTGTGTGTGTGTGCAGACATGGACCCGGTCAGACTGCTGAAGGAGCTCAAGGCCACCTATGACCAGGAAGTGCACTACCTGCCCAAAGAGGCGGGGCTTAACCTCATCGAGGCCACTCAGGTGAAACGATACATTCAAACTCATAGATATAGTTCATTTAGAAATCGAATATGAAAGAATGACTTAACTTGACACAAAGTGAGCTTTAATGACTCAAACAGCTTCACCTTCTAATGGAGTCAAACTGCCTGCTTAAAGACAGAAGTGGGGGCATTGATATCTTTATTCAACGTATTAGTTGCTGATGCTAATATTTACATTTTGAAATCACAAATTCACAGATTAACATTTGATCCTAGTACACACTATGAATTATGTTTATGTGGAAAATAACACATTTTCTCTTTAAACCTTAAGTTTGTACAGAATAAACGGATAGTGCCCATTCTTCTCTTCTTCTTATATTTCTATTGTGACTTGGACAATGTTGATTATTGGTGAACATTAGAACGCAGACGTCCTTAACTCTCACTTTTCTAAAACATCTTGGCTGACGTTCTGCTTGAGGCTGAACACGTCGTCTGATTCTGAGCAGAGAGGACACGCTCAAAACAAAGTCCCATCCATAAAGCAGGACCTTACACTGGACACAGATCATTCCAGTGTTTTGCTGCTTGAAGTGTGTAATCAGTGAATGAAAACGTGTTTGAAGTGCCACAGAATCTGTAAGAAGCCTTTGCTAATCTGTCCATTGAAATTTGGACTGGATTTGGATCATTTTTGCCACTCTGTTTCTGACGATCGTTCGTGGGTTGATTTGGAAGAACGTTTTGGACATTTTCAAAATGTTTGATTAAAAATGTAATCTGGAAATAAATTCTTGTAAAAAGCAAACAGCCACAATCTCACAAAAAACTCTACATTTTTAAACTTGTAGCAAATGATTGTTTTGCCTCTAAATCGGCCACAAAAGCAGACAGTTGATTAAAAAAGCTGACAGGCCAACATAAACGTAGCTTTATGTATCAAACAATTGTGACATTTGACTAATTAACCACAGGACCAAATCTTAAATAAGCAAGTAAATGAAATGGTGCTTGAAATAGAAAGTATCTTGATATATTTTAACCAATGGGCCAATGGAACAAGGTTTTTCTAATCCAACACTGGGGAAATAAAAAAACTCTGTAAGACACTAAAAACAAACCAAAATGTAGATACATGTTACTCAGTGTAACACGTACTCACTTAATGTGTCATTTTATATTTTCCTGCAGTTTGAACTCCACTGTGGCCTACTCATACACTTGCCTTGTCAATTACAAAGTTTACATCATTGACTTCATTTCTACAACTCCAAGCCTTCAGTTCAAATGTATTTGTGGTGTCTTATGTAACCTCCCCCTCCTTCTCCAGGACGCCAGCGGGGTGTCGGCCAAAAGCAGAGATGCCCGAGTGGAGGACCTGCTGAGCCTGACCCGCTTCTTTGGTTACAGCACACAGACTTTCGTCCTGGCCGTGAACCTGCTGGACAGATTCCTGGCTATGATCCGGGTGAGACTCACTTACTCCAGTTCTGACCGTTGTGTAATCCTGTGGAACTATCACATACAAGTTATTAAACATGTCCCAAAAGATATTTGAGAACGAGAAAGTAGCTGGATACATTCAAATACTTCCTGTTTTGTAGCGTAAATATCACGTGCGCTAGCTTAATATTCAGAAAGAGTTCATTCTGAATCAAAGAAGAGCATGGGTTATACTAGTGTTTTGCACTACTCTTTCTAGTTCCTGCCTCTTTTTGTGGCGTGATTCCAAATAAGAAGCTCCTGCTCTGAGCCACGTCGTCGATGCGTGTACTTCATGTTACTCACATCACCAGCGGTCGTCCTCTAAGCACATTTTCTCGGTTTATTTGTGAAAAGAGTGGCTCCGATGACAACTCAGCTCTGCCTGCAGCTGTGGTCCTGCAGTTGATATCAAAGACAATAAATAAATAAAACGTAAACATTCTAGCCTGTCCCACACCAGAAGGATATGAAATATGGAGATTTTCCATTTAAGAATACTTCAGCTCATTGGGTAACTTGTCAACTAGTGCCCGCCTACTTTAGTTTGGACTTAACCAATCACAAACACAATGACGAATGGTACTGGCATTTCCAATGAGCTTTTCTTTCAAAAATGAAATCCTCTGTTTTTGAACTTGGGCTGAGTATCGCCCCAGATACAGTATGTCCGAATACATTCCTCAGTAGTACGCATCATTACCAATGGATCATACAGAAACAAATACATTACTTTATATTGATCTACAATGCCTTTATCAAAGCACAACTGATTTATGGATCATTCTAATATTCAACTTCGTAACATCAGCATTGTAATGCACAATGTTTGTCTTACTAAGCAAACATAGAAAAAGAAAACAACTATAAACAAGTATTGTATTACCTGTAAAAATGTTTTCAATCAGCTGCTGGATATGAATGAGTACCAGGGGTAATTGTTTGATTAGTTAACCAATCAAAGGAACGACAGCTTCCTAAATGTTCAGACGTGTTGAGCTGAAGCGTTCAGACGTGTCCTGAAGCGTTCAGACGTGTCCTGAAGCGTTCAGACGTGTCCTGAAGCGTTCAGACGTGTCCTGCAGCGTTCAGACGTGTCCTGAAGCGTTCAGACGTGTCCTGAAGCGTTCAGACGTGTCCTGCAGCGTTCAGACGTGTCCTGCAGCGTTCAGACGTGTCCTGCAGCGTTCAGACGTGTCCTGAAGCGTTCAGACGTGTCCTGAAGCGTTCAGACGTGTCCTGAAGCGTTCAGACGTGTCCTGCAGCGTTCAGACGTGTCCTGAGCGTTCAGACGTGTCCTGAAGCGTTCAGACGTGTCCTGAAGCGTTCAGACGTGTCCTGCAGCGTTCAGACGTGTCCTGCAGCGTTCAGACGTGTCCTGCAGCGTTCAGACGTGTCCTGCAGCGTTCAGACGTGTCCTGCAGCGTTCAGACGTGTCCTGCAGCGTTCAGACGTGTCCTGCAGCGTTCAGACGTGTCCTGCATAGTGATGGGAAGATTACCCGATTTGCACCAATACATCGATGTAAACATGCGCGATGCGAGTGCGTCGGTAGAAAGGAGCTACATTGATGCAGATCGTGTGACAAAAGCAGCCTGCATCGGATTATCAGACTATTTACCATTAATCTAGATTTTTCACGATATGTGTACTTCTACACAGACGCACGCACTCACAAGCTGACGCTGACACGGCTGCAAACGCTGTGTGTTTCTGACATTCCTTATAAGGGCTGTTTGTGGTTTATTTTCATCTGAAGATGTGCCATCAACAAATAGCTCAAATAGCTGTTAAGGCGTTTGTCTCTTTCAGTCAAAGCACCTTTCATTCTCACAAAGCCTGCGTAATAACAACAGTGTCCAGCGTGCCTTACCTGTGTATTGTAGAGAAAAAGACGTAGTCCATTGAAACTCGTGTTCAGAAGAAGAATAAGAAG
This sequence comes from Mugilogobius chulae, assembly GCA_038363315.1. Classification (NCBI taxonomy): domain Eukaryota; kingdom Metazoa; phylum Chordata; class Actinopteri; order Gobiiformes; family Gobiidae; genus Mugilogobius; species Mugilogobius chulae. Next base: position 15,388,938 of record CM076409.1, read on the forward strand.
TTTGATGCGCTCCTCAACACGTAGCTATTATTCCACCGTGAACGTGCAGGAAAGCTGTGCGTCTGTGCCCAGTAAGAGAGCTGTCCTTCCCGTGTTTATGTCCAAATCTAGACGGTCTGCTTCTTCCCAGCCGCTGGTCCTCACTGTCCTGTTCGTTTCAGGCGATGTGCGTTTTCCCCGCGTGCTGTTCTCGTCCTCGCTGTTTTAATTCCGTGCGCACTGGTTCTCCACGCGCTACCGTCCCTCTTCGCACCTTTCACGAGTTAGATGCTGCTCCTCTGTCGTTGCTCAGTGTGAGTTTGGGCCGTAGCTGCGTCCCACGTTCACTCTCCCGGGCCGCACTGACAAACTATACAGATCTTTTCATAAGCTGTATTTGGCAGTTTGATAGTAGACCGAAATAAAGCACTCCAGAATGGACCAGTTATTTAGCTTTTCCCCACATATTTATCGTAACATGTTGGCCCCGCCTCCACAGCAGATCTGTCCAATGAGAGCGCTGGGTCTCACACATGTAGGCTACATCTGATTACTTATAAAGTCCTATTGCACACAGCACTGTGAAAAACATGATACAATCCGAACTAAAAATAATAATAGGCCTATATTATTATTTATAATTTTAGAAAGTTAGTAATTGAATTTTCAAGTGACTGAAAGATACTTTTACATGGCTTGAATTTATCTGGGGTATTAGAGGCCCATGAATGATTAACAGACTAAATATTTAGTAAGTATTTGAATAAAAAACAATGTTGACTGAATCGAGATGCATCGTGATCAGGGGGCATATCGAACCAATCGATCGTTACTGTAAGACGTATCTTAAAAAAATCGTATCGTTGCTAGTGTATCGGAATGCACATCGTATCGGACAAAGATCCAAGATTCCCATCACTAGTCCTGCAGCGTTCAGACGTGTCCTGAAGCGTTCAGACGTGTCCCGTCAGACTGAGCGTTCAGACGTGTGCTGAAGCGTTCAGCGTGAGGTCACGTGTCCTGAAGCGTTCAGACGTGTCCTGAAGCGTTCAGACGTGTCCTTACGTGTCCTGAAGCGTTCAGACGTGTTGAGCGTGTTGTGTTCTCTTGTGGCAGGTCCGGCCTAAGCACCTGTCGTGCGTGAGCCTGGGCTGCTTGCACCTGGCGGCCAAAGCGTGCGAGCAGCAGTGTGACGTGACCCCGGGGGAGGAGCTAATCCGCATCAGCCAATCGGGCTTCACCTCGTCCGACCTGAGCCGCATGGAGGCCATTATCGTGGGGAAACTGCAGCCCCAGCGCCCTGCCGTGACCGCGGCCACCTTCCTCCAGCTGTACCACCAGATCACACTGGCACACTGCTCTCACAGGTCCAGCTCACACTGCTGCAGATGTTTAAAGTCCCAGTGATTCCAGCTCTTCTCACTGAGCGTGCACTTGTGTGTTTCAGGAGGGACATTATGAGTCTGGAGAAGCTGGAGGCACAGCTCAAAGCCTGTCTGTGTCGTTTGTCTTTCTCCAAAGCCAAGGTAAGCTCCTGACTCTGGACCCGATGTGTGGGGATGTGTGTGTCTGACCCCCGCCTGTCTCCTCTGTCCAGCCCTCCGTCCTCGCTCTGTCCCTGCTCATCCATGAAGCCCAGACCATCCAATCAGACGACATGCTGGAGGTCACCACGCAGATCCAGAGACACCTAAAGGTAACGGCTTTAGAAATGATTTTATGACACCTTCAAACACAAGATCCTGTGGTTACATAGTCTGAGTTTGGTTCTTCAGATCCGGGAGTCGGAGCTGGTCTGGTGGGGGGAGCATGTGGCCCGGTGCCTGTCTGAGTACTCCTCTGCTCAGTGCACCAAACCGGACCACAGGAGGCTCCAGTGGGTCATCTCCAGACGCACCGCACACACCCTGCACACGTCCCGCACTGTCCCCGAACTGCCCACCATTCCCGAGAGCGCCTGGGACCACGGCAGGTAACAGACAAACAGCCAGGATTACTGTCACTTCTGTAGTTTTTTTATCACATTAGTACCTTTATCACATTCTTAAAGTGAAGCGAAACACAAAAACTGTTGTTTTTGAGACTCAGTGTGCTGGTCCCGATCATGAACCTCAGTCAACATTCATGCTACATTTAGTGAGCAGCAGAACAGGAGTCATCCGGTGTTGTTGATACAGATAGGGTAGGCGTCGATACAATACCAGTCCAGTCCCAAAATGTCATTTTAGTGGCCGAAGTAAAGTCATATACTATATACAGTATGTATACAGTACATACTGTATATTTAACCCTTGTGTCTTGTGGCAGTTTTACTCCTGTTTTTGGCATTTCCCATTGCTACAGTTTTGGAGATACGTATTTCAATGATTTTTGTTCATAACCTTAGTTTAAGCACAAAATTCACACACCTCCTCCCCAACACCCTCCTCGTTCAGAATTCAACCCGGCTGGATCGGTGATAGATTCATGACTATCAATATTGGAACAACCCTAGTTTGATTAACACTGATGCAACGGTGTGTGTGTGTGTGTGTGTTCACAGTGAGGATTCAGACACACTCAGCTCTGGAGAAGAGTCCATCTGCTCAGGGGAGGAGCCTCTGAGCTGAGGGGAGGAGCTTCTGAGCGGAGGGGAGGAGCCTCTGAGCGGAGGGGAGGAGCTTCTGAGCGGAGGGGAGGAGCCAGCGACGTGTCAAACTTTAACTCAAACTAAACTTGCACTGTCGTTGTGAGGAGCTGGGCTGAGCAGCTTCCTTTAGTTATCACATAAAAAAATCAAACAAAAAGATTTCATTTGGATAGAACTTGTAGTGAAATAGCACCTAAACTAAATACTTGTACCAGTAACATGTATTGTGTTCCAAAAAGACTACAAATCTTTCTAAAAGCGTTAGTCAAAGTGAATGTAATGTGAGTGTAGTCCAAACTAAATGCAGATGTCTGATAAACTGTGGATGTGGTTCGAATGTAGCAAAGAAAAAGAAACAGTAAACATTCTTAGGCAACAATAAATAATGTAAATAAAAATAACTGTAAAAAAAAGTGTAAAACTGTAAATGTTGTAAAAATATTTTTGTAGATGTTATTTATTGATTCTGTGTTGAAACTGAATAAAATGTTTTTTATTAACATGTGTTTTTATTAAAGGTCATTCTTGTGGAAAAGGAAGAATAAATATCAGTCCATGTGAACGTTTCCAGGTAATTTCAGGGTCTTAAACAGTTTGTACGGAAAACCTGGAAAAGTTTGGGAATTTTATTGGCTTTGGAAAACATTTTATTTTTGGTTAAAAAATAAGATAATTTGCTACAGCAAAGCAGAACCGAGTTAAGCCGAGGATTTTGGGTGTATGATTGGCTACTCCACATCGGTTGATGAAATGTTAAACCATGTCTACTTATTTTCTCCTATACACACAAGTCAAACACAAGGCCCGGGGGCCAGATGTGGCCCTTCACATAAATGTATTTGTTTCTCAACACGACCCACATCTGACCTGAAGAAACAACTCGAGCTAGAGCTGTTGTCAGTAACAGTTTATCTCTGTGTGAAAACAAAAGTTCTGCTGCTAAATCAACAATTGGGAATGAAATTCTGACCCTACGACCCTTAAAAGTTACATTCAGGTGAAAAAACGACGAGCACAACACTGTCTCAAGCTTCAGGAGACAGACGTTTGTCAGACCTGATCCAAACAGCTAAGAGCAGACTGTGAAGTTGTTTTAATCAAAGAAGTTTCCCCAGCTAAGCAAATGGGCGGCTCTTTCTGCATAGAGCATGTGCAGTAGAGCGGACAGTGTCTTTGACAGAAAATCCCTCTATTAGGTTCACTTTATTTATTTTTTTATTTATTTATTGTTTGCACAAATACAGCATAGACAAGTAAACATACTTTCATCATATCATGTAAGTGCAGGGGGAGACAAAAAGCTCTTTAGAGCTTATATTAAAGCCTCCACCTAAAAAGTTACCAAAGTTACGTAATAGGCTACTGAAACTGTGCAAAAAAAAAAATATATATATATATAAATTACATTTATATGCACATGTTAAATAAAAACATACAATTCATTTACAGATAAGAGACTCTCTCAAGGAGTTTTTAAAAGACTTTCTGATATGTCGCCTGAAGACAGATGTGAAAACTGGCTCCACATTTGACAGCCTCTGTATCACAAACAAAACTGACCTCTTGATGTGACACATTTTGGAAAATGCAATTGAGCATTTTGACGAGTATTATACTGATGAATCTCCCTATTTGTTTGAAAGTAAAATATGAAATGTTCAGGGATAGTATCTTGATTAAGTTGAATTTTATACATAAAGATACAAATTTGATAAATATTAATGTCATAGATGTCAAGAATTTTCAGTCTACAAAATAATTTTGCAGAGGAAGTTAAGGCTTTTGAATGAGCAGCAATTCGAACAAAACACTTTTGCACCATCAACAGTTTGTTTAGAGTCGATGGGAAAGTGCAGCCCACACAATATTACAATACGACAGATAAGGGTAAATAAACTGTAATATAAAGTAAGTAAAGCTTTTGAATCCAACAAACAGCTGACTTTTCTTATAATACCAAGAGATTTGTTAATTTTTCTAGTCACCCAGTCAACATGCTCTTTCCAGTTCAGGCTGTCGTCAACAATGACACCCAGAAATTTAGTAGAGGAGACACACATTATTTCAATTGAATCAATTTTAATTTTAAAAGTAGTTGGACATTTTTTTTACCACAAAATATTATGTAGTTTGTTTTTTTAATATTTATAGATAATTTATTTGTTCTGAACCATTTGTTATAAGCAGATAATCCTGCATTGGTTTTCTTTGTTAGTGTATTAAAATTTGTATCTGAAATTAATAAAGTCGTGTCATCAGCAAACATTATTGGTGTGAACTCATCTGACACAAAACATAAATCATTGATGTATAATAAAAATAAAAACGGACCTAATATGGAACCCTGTGGGACTCCACACTGTACATCAGCTCTGTCAGAATTGCAACCACTAAGACAAACAAATTGAGATCGATTGCAAATATAATTTTGAAGCCACTTAAAAACAGTTTTATTAAAACCATATTTCTGTAATTTAAAAGAAGAATTGCATGATGCTTAAGTCCAAAAAAATACTGCAAATAAACTGCCCGGCATCTAAAGCCGAGGTAACATTATCTATAAAATGAACTAATGCCATATAAGTACTGTGATGTTTACGAAAACCATATTGATGCTTATAAAGAATTGAGTTATTATTTACATGAAAAAATAACCTTTTATAAACAACTTTTTCTAGAACTTTTGAAAAGCAAGGTAACACAGAAATGGGTCTGTAATTATTGAAACATGCTTTGTCGTCTGCTTTAAACAAAGGAAAAACTTTTGCTACCTTCAGATCCTCTGGTACAACACCTGTACTTAAAGACTGTGAAATGATATGAGTTAATGGCTTTAGAATGGAATGTTTTATTTGTTTCACTAGAAAGGCAGAAAGTCCATCATGTCCAGCAGCAGAGAGTTTTAGTTCGTCAATAATTTCAGTAATTTCTTTAATGTCTGGAGGTTGAAAATACAACATCTCCCAGGAAGTATTGCTCATTTTAAATTTAAACTTTTCCAAATTGCGTTTGCTCATGTTCCTTTTAAATTCTGTTGTCTTTTGAGAAGTTTTCTTTACCTTCAGTGAACAAAAATGAAATACTGGAAAGTGATCTGATAGGTCTGAATAAATAATTCCAGATTTATTTCATTACTTAAATTGTTTGTAATTATATTATCAATCAAGGTTGAAGAAGTGTCACTCACTCTTGTTGGTTTATTGATTAGAGGAAAAAAGTAACTTGAATAGAGAATATTTATAAATTCATCACTATGTGGAACAGTATTATCTTTCAAAATATTTATATTGTAATCTCCCAAGATATAACAGAGCTTATTTTCTAAATTTATGGACTCAAGAGTTTTAGATAAACTTTCAACAAAATCTGTAATACAAAATTCTGGTGGACGATATATGACTCCAACAATAACATTCTTTCCCTCAAAACCAAAAAGTTCCACAAACAGAGATTCAATTTCACTTTTATCAGAAATAAGCCTTAAATCGTTCCTTATTTTAAATTCATAATTGTTTTGAATAAAGAGAGCAACACCACCTCCAGCTCTATTCAGTCTTACAGAATGGCATGATTGATAATTATTTAACTTAAACAAATCACATGTAGCTTCAGTAAGCCAGGTTTCTGATAAGGCAATGACAGTAAATGTGTAATTTAAAGAGTGGAGAAAATGCATAAATTCATCATAATGTTTAGACAAGCTCCGTAGATGAAAAGTTGAAAATATGTTAGAAGGCAAATTCCTAAAAAAATCGTTACATTTTTTAACAGTATAGTAATCACAATTGTCAGAAGTATTATAAGTAGAAAAAAAGTGCATATCAGGGTCAATTTCATTATTATAATGGTCAGTATAGTCCCAGTGACTGTTTGCAAATATTGGACTTTCAGTCATAGATTAAATAGTGGAGAAAAACATTTTCTCAGAGAACAATGCAGAACATTATTCTCCAGACTACAAAACAAGTCAGATTACACATCAAACATTAGCTTGTGCTTGTTGAGGTAAATTACGAGGAGGATGAACAATTAGCTTATCATATTTTAAATAAGCCACATCACCTCTTTCTCGGGCTGCTTTCATAGCTGGGAGAAGTTCTTTCCTTTTCTGCCGGACAGTCTCAGGAAAATCCTCATTAATGAAGATCCCTGTGCCTTTGAGCCTCTTGGCCCGGTCCAGCACAGCCATTTTGTCCTTTAATCTTATATTATCAGCAGGAGCGTTGTGAGTATCTTAACCTAATCAAACGATTGCCTCTGTGCCCTCAATGGTCTTTGCTATTGGCTAGTTCACTCCTAGGCCCCGCCTAGCCCTGAGAAAAAAATGTCCACCTGCTCCAATCATGTGAAGGATCCTATAAAAGCAGTGCATGACCCTCTTTACCACTCAGCACCTGAAAGAATTTTTTTCCACTGAAGACAGCAAAACAGGATGGACTCACCATCGAGCGAACTTCACTGAGGACCACTTCACCTGAGGACCACTTCACCTGAGGACCACTTCGCCTGAGGACCACTTCGCCTGAGGACCACTTCGCCTGAGGACCACTTCGCCTGTGGACCACTTCGCCTGTGGACCACTTCGCCTGTGGACCACTTCGCCTGAGGACCACTTCGCCTGAGGACCACTTCGCCTGAGGACCACTTCACCTGAGGACCACTTCGCCTGTGGACCACTTCGCCTGTGGACCACTTCGCCTGTGGACCACTTCGCCTGTGGACACTTCCCTGAGGACCACTTCGCCTGAGGACCACTTCCCTGAGGACCACTTCGCCTGAGGACCACTTCGCCTGTGGACCACTTCGCCTGTGGACCACTTCGCCTGTGGACCACTTCACCTGAGGACCACTTCGCCTGAGGACCACTTCGCCTGAGGACCACTTCGCCTGAGGACCACTTCGCCTGAGGACCACTTCACCTGAGGACCACTTCGCCTGTGGACCACTTCGCCTGAGGACCACTTCACCTGAGGACCACTTCACCTGAGGACCACTTTGCCTTCCGACGTCGGGCGGGACTTCGCTTCATACCAAAGACAGCTGTCTGTGCTGTTTCCTTTGCCTGGGTTGGCGCTATTTTGTTGAGGGTGCTCCCTTCCAAGCGTGCATCTCTCCCCAGGGAGGAGAGTGTGCACCTCTCCAGCTTCATGGGCCGAGCAGTCTCCCCCGCCTGCCCTGGTCTGGGTCCAGCGGCACCGGGCATGGAGCCGGACTCTCAACCGAGTCAACCACCAGCCTCCAGTGTGGTCGCTGAGCAGGCCTCCGCTGCGCAGAAGGACTGGGCTGATTATGACGAGGACGACAGTTGTTACTACATGTAGGACGTTGCCTTCAGTGAATGCCTGGATGTTTTAGTCAATAGACCTATTTCAAATCTTCCCTTTATTTCCAAAATACTTGAGAGAGTTGTAGTTAAACAGCTTTGTCGCCACCTACAGGAGAATAATTTATTTGAAACATTCCAGTCTGGTTTTAGAGCTCATCATAGTACGGAAACAGCTCTCCTTAAAGTCACAAATGATTTGTTATTAGCTGCTGACAACGGTCTGATCTCAATCCTGGTTCTGCTGGATCTCAGCGCAGCGTTTGATACGATTGATCACAATATTTTACTGCAGAGATTAGAATGTGATGTAGGTGTCAGAGGAACTGCTCTGAGCTGGTTTAAATCCTATTTAACCGATAGGTATCAGTTTGTTAATGTAAACCAAAGCTCCTCACAATGTTCTAAATGAACCTGCGGTGTGCCACAGGCTCTGTACTTGGTCCAATTCTTTTTACTCTCTATATGCTGCCGCTAGGTAACATTATCAAAAAGCATGGCATTGACTTCCACTGTTATGCAGATGACACTCAGCTGTACTTATCAATGAAACCAGATCAGACTGATCAAATAGAAAGACTCAGTGCCTGTGTGAAGGATATAAAAACCTGGATGAGCCTTAATTACCTACTCCTTAATCCTGATAAAACAGAAGTGATTTTACTCGGCCCTAAACACCTGTGAGACTCTCCAACTGAGCAAATAATCACACTGGACAATGTCAGTGTAGCCTCCAGCTCGACTGTAAGAAACCTTGGAGTCTTATTTGACCAAGAGCTCTCATTCAAAGCACATATTAGTCAAGCGTGCAAAACTGCCTATTTTCACTTGCGAAATATTGCCAAAATTAGAAATCTACTGCCTAAAAATGATGCTGGGAAACTAATCCATGCCTTTTGTTATGTTGGTGGTGTAAAATAAAAGAATACAAGAGCTAAGTAACTCTTCATGAACTTTTAATGCGGAGAGTACAGGTTCATGGCATGGGTAGTTCTTTCTCATTCACTGTACAGCTACTTAACACTGCCCTCTACCGGAGAGGCGTATAGCAGAGTTGTAAACTATAAGTGCTATGTTATTACATGTACATTTGAAAACACAACATCTCCCCCATTACTCATTAAAGATTACATCTCCTGTAAACCAGTAATTGCAATGTAAGTAAATTTCAAAACAAACCTTAACTTGTGTTTTCTGGCATGCTTAAAGATAAAGTAGCTGCAATACATTAATCTAAATAAAATATAACTTTTGTATCACCTTTGCGTAACTTAAAAGACAGCAGCTTGTAGTATGAAAATACTCTCAGGTATTACCACAACAATTTAACCAAAAGTGCTTATTTATCAGAACTGTTTCAACACTTATTACTTCAACCCTTATGTTATTTCAATACATAGTCTTTAGTCCATGCAGGTGGTTTGTGTTCTCTTTGTGGAACAGCACGGTTTGGTACAGTTTCAGTCAGGCTGGCATTTTGTGCAGCAGCACCAGCTTGTTGCGGTTCCTCGACTCTTTCTGGACAGAGAGAAAGGCGAGCTGCATTCCATCTTTTCCCGTCACTCAAAATGAACGTACTGTATCCTGTTTGTTGTTCAATGGACACAGGGTCAGTGTACTGTCTTTCTCCTTTTCCAACATGAAAGGGCTTGCGGATACGCACTTTGTTTCCAGTTGCAAATTTTGGAGATTTAGCACCTCTCTTTTTGTCAGTGTGACTCTTACATTTTGCTTGTTTGAGTGCTACTCTTGATCTTACAGCATCATACTGTCCTGTGCGGTCAGACTGCGGCAGTATGTGGAGTTTTGTTCTCATCTGTCTCCCTCTCAGGAGTTTGAAAGGAGACTCGTTGGTTGTAGCATGAGGTGTGGCTCTGTAACTCTGAAGCATGGCAGTTACTGTTGGCTTCCATGGTTTCTGAACTGCCTGTGCTCCCTGGATACAGTCTTTGAGCATTCTGTTGAATCGTTCAACACACCCATTTGCTTGGGGATGGTACACGCTTGTTTTGATGTGCTTTATTCCTCTTTCTTTCAGGAAGTCTGCAAAATCACAAGAGGTGAACTGTGGACCGTTATCAGTTGTTATAGCACAGGGATTACCTTCACGAGAGAAAACAGATGACAGAAATGTAAGGACAGTAGCTGTAGTAGCATTTGAAGTGAATGCGACTTCTGGCCACTTGCTAAAGTAATCGACCAGAGTAATAGCAAATCTACAGTCCTGTGGTCCACGTTCAAAAGGACCGACAATGTCCACAGCCACATGTTGAAATGGGCCCTCAGGAAACTCTACAGGCTGTAATGGGGCTGGAGTCGCTTTGGCAGTTTTATCACATTTCTGACACACTGTGCAGGAGGAGAGGACATTGTAGACTAAACTGTCCATGTTTGGCCACCAGTAAAGTTCTCGGAGGCGTTGCTTTGTGCGCACAATGCCCTGGTGACCCTCGTGTGCAACATGTACTATGCGCTCTCTGAGTGACTTAGGGACGACCAGGCGTGTGCCACGAAATACCAATGGGGAGTCAACTGCAAGTTCATGTCTCATGAGAAAGTATGGCTGTAGTTCAGTAGGCAGAGACTTTTTAGTTTTAGGCCATTTGGACCGGCTGACCTCTCTTAGTAGCTTAAGTTCAGGACAGTCCTCAGATTCAGCTCCAAAGTCAGCAAGGGGCAGTGCAGAGAACAGTGGAGAGATTTCAGCTATCTCTACAAACAGGTCTGGTTCAGGTTCAGTTAGTGAAGTTGTCTCCAGGGGAACTCGTGAGAGACAATCTGCCAGGACATTCTGGGTCCCTGGACGATACTCAATGTCATACTGAAAGCACATTAGTCTAGCTGACCACCTTGCGATCCTCATCCCTGCTCTGTTCATACCTTTTGTGTTGAGAAGTGTAGTCAGGGCCTGATGGTCTGTTCGGAGTGTGAATCTGTGTCCCCAGACGTATGTTCTCCATCTCTCAACCGCCCAGACACAGGCGAGAGCTTCTTTTTCTGTAGTGGAGTACTTTCTTTCAGCGGGCGTCAGTGTGCGTGAAGCAAACGCTACTATGCGCTCTGTATTGTCTGGGTGGAACTGAGTAAGGACAGCTCCTAAGCCGTAGTCAGAGGCGTCTGTAGTGATGACTGTTGGCAGTTTAGGGTTGTAAATGGAAAGTGCAGGACTGTCAAGAAGCATTTGTTTGAGTTTTATGAAGCTTTCATTTGCCTCCTTGTCCCACTGTAACTCAGCTTGAGAGCTAGTTTTGAGTTTTTGACGTAGGGGTTCAACTAGTGTGGCGTAGTTTGGAATAAACTTGCTGAACCATGAAGTCAAGCCCAGGAACGAGCGTAGAGCTGGCATGTCCTGGGGTGCAGGTGCTTTGGCAATAGCAGAAAGATGATCCGAGCTGGGGCGCAAACAGTCTTTGGAAATGACGTGCCCGAGGAAAGTAATGTCTGTTTGTGCAAATGCACTTTTCCCAAAGTTGATCTGTAGTCCTGCCTCACTTAAGCGATTGAGAACAGCTTGCAGACGCTGGTCGTGGTCCTCCTTTGAAGCTCCATAGACAACAATGTCGTCCAAGTAGTTCTGCACACCTGGCAAGTCCTTCAGAATAGTTTCCATCATTTTTTGGAAAGCGGATGGTGCAGATGCCAGACCAAAAGGAACACGTGTGAACTGGAACAAACCGTCATGAGTTATGAAAGCAGTTAGTTTGCGGCTTTCTGGGTGCAGAGGTAACTGGTGATATGCTGAACTCAAATCTATCTGGCTGTAGTGAGTGGCACCAGACAGTTCTGCAAAGAGGTCCTCCATATGAGGAAGTGGGTAGCAGTCCATCACAACACTTTTATTTGGTTCACGCAGGTCAACACACAAGCGAAGTCCTCCTTTGCGTTTCCTTCCTGCCACCAGAGGACTCACCCACTCAGATGCATCCACTCTTTCAATGATGCCTGCTTGCAGTAGTCGGTTTAGTTCTGCCGACACTTCTTTACGTATGCTGAGTGGCAAACGTCGTAGTTTTTGTCTGACTGGTTGCACTGTATTGTTGACTTGTACTTTGTGAACGAATCCTTTGACACATCCAAGTGTTTGAGCTGAACTAGAGTCAATATTCTGCACTGTGCCAAACTCACCAGCAGATGGCGTATTTGCATTGTCCATGTTAAGGATCACTTTGCCATCGATTATGCTGACCCCCAGGGCTCTGATCAGATCTAGACCCAACAACGGAGATCCAGCTTTCACAACGTAGAAAGTTGCTGGCACGGTCTTGTCTTGTTTTGTAGTAGTGGTTTCTGCTTTGAGACAACCAAGAACAGGTAAGTGTCCTTTGGAGTAAGTGACAAGCTTTATTTGTGGCTCTTGGAGTGTGCAGTTACGAAAGTGTTTCTTGTACAGTGACTCTGGTAAGATAGAAACAGAAGCTCCAGTGTCCACTATTAACTCTACTGAATGCCCATTGCCTTTTGGTGCCTCAATATTCACTGTGCATGTAAGTTTATCAAAAGCTGCAGCTGCTAGTTTCACATTATCAACACAGAGAATAGCTAGCTCAGGCACGACTACTTCTTGTATTTGGTTTACAGATTTAGCACTTGATCTGCATACCTTAGCGAAATGTCCTTTTTTACCACAGTTATTACACTGTACTGAAGCAGCTGGACAGTTTCTATCTGTAGCGATGTGTTTATTTGACCCACATCTGAAGCATTTGCGCTGTTGTTTGTTAGCTGTTGTAGCTTGCTTGTTACGGTCATGGGCGTTTGGTTTGGCAGGGCATGAGTCTCTTTTCCCTTTGAAAGTTGTGCGGGACGGCCCGACAGCTTGCACTGGCGCCGTAGGGGCTTGTCTGTTAGCAGTTAGCAGCGTAGCATTTTTCACCGCAGCCTCAACTTGTGTAGCGATAGTTACAGCTTTGTCCAAAGTCAGTTCGTTTTCGAGCAGGAGCTTATCTCGCACAGCACTGAGATATGTATTTGAAATGAGCTGATCTCTTATCATCTCTCCCTCCATTGCTCCAAACTCACATGACGCGGCAAGGTCCCTTGCGCAGCTACGTACTGAGTAGCCGTCTCGTCCGAGCGTTGAACACGTTGTCTGAATGTGTGTCTGCAGGCCACGACATTGACTTTTGGGACGAAATGTTTTTCCAACGCAGCCATAGCTGTAGCCATTGTGTCACCTTGGTCCGGTAACGTGTAGAAGAGGCGTTGTCCTTCTGGGCCAAGACAGTGTAGCAAAACGGCTCTTTTCCTAGCATCTGGCCATGCGTCTCCAGTAGCATTGATTACTAGCATGTAGTTATCAAACATCTTCCGCCACGTTGCAAAGGTAGGTATAGGCGGCTCACCAACATGTGGAAGAAAAAACGGTGGGCACGGTACCGACGCGCTCATCCTCGTCGCCAATTTGTTATGTTGGTGGTGTAAAATAAAAGAATACAAGAGCTAAGTAACTCTTCATGAACTTTTAATGCGGAGAGTACAGGTTCATGGCATGGGTAGTTCTTTCTCATTCACTGTACAGCTACTTAACACTGCCCTCTACCGGAGAGGCGTATAGCAGAGTTGTAAACTATAAGTGCTATGTTATTACATGTACATTTGAAAACACAACACCTTTGTCACGTCGAGGTTAGACTACTGTAACTCCCTGCTTGCAGCGTGTCCTAAAAGCTCTACAAAAAGTTTTCAATTAGTTCAAAATGCAGCAGCAAGAGTACTAACGGGTACTAAAAAACGCATTACCCCATACTAAAAGATCTTCCGTCCAGTGGTACAAGCTGGGGGCATTCAATCTATTTGTTGGACATTGCGACAGGGTCGGTCAGTCACTCGGTCTTGAGCATCGGTCAAGATTAGAGGCTAAGTTAGTGCACTATCAGGAGTTTTCCTCTTTGGGTGGATGTGCAGGCGCTCTTGGAGGTGGCCATGCACTACCTTCTTTCTGTCTTTTGGAGCAGGTCTGGGTGTTCTTGAGAGAGGCGGCCTTTGTATCCTGCGTGTTGCCCTGGTGACGCTGTTCTTTTGGCGCCCCTAGGTGGGTGGGTGTGTAGGTGCTCTTGACTGAGATGGCCTGGTGCACCCCTTCGTCGTTGGCACAGGCATTAAATGAGGTGACTTTGTGCCCTGTGGTTGCGAGACCCGATTCAGGCGTTCTTGGTGGAGTGGCCCGTGTGTCTGCCTTTTCTCATTCCTAAGCTCTCAGACCATGTCAGTCTGTTGTGTCTTGAGCATGCTCCAATCATGTTGTGCCAGGCCTGATGGGAGAACAGTTTTCCTACAGCCTTCGCAAAGATTTTAGCCAATAGTAAAGCTCGTAGACATATGACATAAAAACATTGGTTACCTAATGTAACTGGGCAATGTAACAGGAAAGGGCAGAGGTTGACTGTGACCCCCCACTCTCGCCCAGGGAAGAAGACGTAGGTGAGAACCACGTACTTCACCACAGCCGCTGTCGTGAGGGCGGAGTTTCCAGCAGCTCAGATAGCTGTCCAGGGTAAGGACAGTTCTTTACCCACCGCTGCTGCTCTGGTAGCAGGGCACCGTGTTCTGCTCCTATCTGCGCTTGGAAAGCATGTGGGAAGAAGACAGGCTTCTGTGCATCATCTCCATTTACTCATCTTTTTATGTAGATGTTTTTTTTTCCCGCTCCTCGCTCTGCTTTGAGGATGCGGATTTGTGTAGTGCAGGACCGTATAGGGCGCGCTCTGATGCGCTCCCTCTCACAGGGTCACACATGCACGAGCAGCGGAGCTCCCATCACGTCTCCGCTCCCTCCCTGGTCAGTGCTGCGCAGCGACAGGGGACGCGCGCTCCACCTGTCCTGGCTGCGGACGGTCCCCCAGCTGCCATTGCTGTTGGAGTTACACCAAACGCTTCTTGCGCTGTCCCGCAGCACGCAGGGGGCAAGTGCAGGCTCGTAGGGGTCGCGCATCGACGCGCTTCCCCTCGTGCTTTGGAGGAGAGTCTACAGTCCATAGATCCTCTCCTCTTACGGTTAGTGTAGCGTCGCGGCATCAGACGCCTGCTCGTCCCTTCCAGCATTAGGAGCAGGGGCAAGTCTGTGAGCGCTCGGCCTCTGCCCGGAGCTTGACAGCATCTCGGCGGAATGCTTGTCTATCTCCACATTCCCTAGGGGAGGCGCAGACTGCGCGGGTGCGACGTTATGACCGGTTCTCGTTCGTACGTCCCTTACGAGCACCCCCCACCCCCCCTACGGACATAGTGGGCAGGCCCAAGCTTCTGGCTCCCGTCCTCCTGCTACGATATGCAAGCGGAGAGAACGGAGAAAGTAACTGCAGTTCTATGAGTATGTGCATAGCCGTCCACGGGCTTCGCTTTTGGCCTTTATCTACATGGAAGGCCGACATAGAACGGTTCCTACTCCCCGTACTTCTTGGTTGCCAAGAAGTGCGGCGGCATACGGCCCTTTTTGGATCTGCGCGTCTCCTCCTTCCTGTTACGTGGCGCAGGAATGGAGGTGCTGGCAGATAGAGCAGAGAAATCTTAGTTACTTACGTAACTGTAGTTCTATGAGTGACGGGCTTCGCTACTGGCCTTTATCTACATGGAAGGCCGACATAGAACGATTTCTGCTCCCCGTACTTCTTGGTTTCCAAGAAAAGCAGCGGCATTCGGCTCTTTTTGGATCTGCATGTCCTCTACGGATGCATAGCCTAGAGGCCGTTTCGCATGCTGACCACACAACACCTGTTAAGTGTGTCAGTCAGGGCGATTGACTGACTCTGGTAACCTCATGGATGCTTGCTTCCAGGTTTCCATTGTTTCGGAGCTCTGAAGGTTCCACCGCTTCTCCGTGGCTAGGAGATGCCTGGAATATTGCTGACTCCTGTTTGGCTGTTCGCTGGCACTTGGAGAAAGTGCGTGGAGGCGGCACTGGACCTGCTGCGTTGTATTGGAACCAGCCATTGGCTCATCCTGGCCTCCTCCCATCAGGAGGCTCAGGCTCACACAGAGGTGGTGCTGGATTACATCTTCAGGCTGGGCTTTGTGGTCAACAGACTGTGTTTGAAGGACGCAAGTCCGGTCCCATCAGATTCAATCGCTTCTCGGATTGATGGCAGTGGCCCAACTAGTGGTACAGCTGGCCTACTGCCCATAAGACGCCTCGGTGGTACTCCCGTCTCAGGTTGCACCCGGCGCACAACAGGAGGACATGGCATGGATATCCAGTTCTGGACCGACCCGGTTCTTCTGAGCCAGGGTGTGCTGCTGGGTTGTGTCCCCCATTACACGGAGTTGTTCACAGATGCCTCCTTGTTAGGTTGGGGGGGGGTCTTGGACCAGTGCTCGACGGGCGGCACCTGGTCTCCGACGCCCAGGCACATCAATGTCCTGTAGATGGAGGCAGTGAGGAACGTTCCTGCACGTCCTGCACTTCAGAGCGGAACTGGAGTGACACCACGTCTTAGTCCGATCAGACAACACGACTGTGGTGGCTTATCTGAACAGACAAGGGGGAACCAGATCTCCCTCGCTCCACAGGAGGGCGGCCTGAGATCTTTCTATGGGCCATCACTCACCTCCTTTTCTTGAGGGCCTGGCACATCCCCGGCATTCTCAACGTAGGCGCGGACAGAATGTCCAGGAGCAGAGCAGCCCGCGGCGAATAGAGCCTAGCCCTTGGGTGGCGGCGCAGGTTTGGCAACAGTTCGGCCACCCGGTGGCCGACCTGAAAACACTCTATGCCCCCTGTAGTTCTCACTCAGACTAGGGGACGAGCCTCCTCTGGGCGTCGACGCGTTGGCGCACCGACTTTGGCCGAGGGGTCTTCTTTATGCATTTCCCCCTCCGGCTCTTCCCTCCACTGCTCCACAGAGTCAGGAGAGACAGGCTACAAATGGCCCCGGACAGTCCAAGTGCCGGGTGGTACCCGGACTTGGTGTCCATGGCACAGGGGGGACCTTGGCCCCTCCCGGACTCGCCAGACACGCTGACTCAGGCCCAATGATCCCTTTACTCACGTCCAATCCTAGGCCACAGGCTCTTGGTTTGGAAGCCGAGAAGGAAGGTGGTTAGGCTTAGGCCTCCCTTCTGCTGTAGTCTCGACTATTCAAGGAGGCCATGCGCCTTCGACGATTAGGGCCTACAGGCTATGATGCAGTTGTTTGCCACATGGTGCACGGAGAGGTCAGTGGATCCCCTCTCCTGCACTATTCAGGAGGTCTTGGGTTTTTGTCAGGGTCTCCTGGCCAAAGGCCGATCGGCTTCGACCTTGGGCGCCTTTGCTGCGGCCATCGCTTTCGGCCGCATTGGTTTTTGGTGGTTTCCTGGCCCATAACCATCCTCTCGTTAAGCGCTTCTTACGGGGTGCGCTCAGTCCGAACCCACCCCCCAGAAGCTCTGCCGCCCCTTGGGACTGCAGGTCTGTAGAGGCCTCTCGGGTCACCTTTTGAGCCCCTGGATCGCGCTGAGCTCAGCTGCTTATCGTTTAAGACGTTTTTGGTGATCGCCTCTGCCAAGAGGGCAAGGGAATTATGCGTCCACTCCATCCACCCTTCTTGCATGTTCTTAAGCGGTGATGGAGGCTTGGTGGAGTTATGGCCGAACCAGGCTTTCCAGCCTAGGATGTCCAGGGTTGGCTTGGGACAGCGTTGTCATCCCCCACATGCGTCAGCGGAGGGTGAACGGTGTCACCTGTCATGTCCGGTCAGGGCATTTCGCCGCTTCCTGCACTGCACGGCTGGCTTCAGGTATTCTGACCAGTTATTTGTGGGTTTTGATGCGAAGGATCGAGGCACTGCTCTCTCTTCGCAGCGCTTACCACTGGGTGTGCCAGGCGGGTCACATGACTGACGAGGCAGAGGGGCGTTCCCCTCCTGCACTCATCAGAGCTCGTTTTACCTGGTGTGTGGCCACCTCTTCAGCTACTCTTAGAGGGGTGCCCCTAGAGGAGATCTGTCTGGCAACCTCCTGGTCCTCCTCGTCGACGTTTGTGCAGTCATATCTGTTGGATGTGACAGTGCGGTCAGTGACTCATTTGGTCCTCTATGCGGGCCGGATGAGTCGACATGAGGTGACGGCCTAAGGACTTTCCTCTTTGTTGGCGATGTGCCTCAGGCGCTTTTGGAGAGGCGACCTGCGCATTGCTTCCAGTCTCAGCGTCTTCTTCTGGAGGCTTTTGCCTGGGTGTTCTTGGCGCTCTTGGGAGAGGGGCCTGTTCACCTTCGTTCGTACTCCTTCTGGATACTTTTGTGGTGGTGTCCTGGTGCTTTTGGGAGAGGCGACCAGTTCATCAATGCATTAGCGCTCCTTCTGGATGCTTTTCTTGTGGTGACTTGGCGCTCTTGGGAGAGGCGGCCTTTCATCACCTTTGTTTCTTTTTCATGCGGGTGGTTGTGGCAGGTCCGGGCAGGACTATGTGCCTTCTCTCCATCCGGTTTCAACCTCGCCCGCTGCCTCTCTGTACTTGGTACAAGTAGGTTTGCGGTGCGCTCCAATCATGCACGCCTGCTGGGAGTACATTGATCCTACGGCCTTCGCGTAGGGTATGCCAATAGCGAAGCCCGTAGAGGGCGTAGCACATACGACATAGAAATCTTAGTTACCTAATGTAACTGTAGTTCTATGAGTATGTGCGTAGCCCACTACCTGCAGGCCCAGCAGGCATGTCTTCCACTGTGCTAGAGTTCAAGAAGTGCGAGCGATAGTGGACAGGGCCTTATATACGGCCAGTGGGGAACCACGTCCCATGATTGGAGCGGTACATTGTTTGATCTTCAGGTGCGAGGCGCTGCCTCGAGTGTTAGCCAATAGCGAAGTCCGTAGAGGGCTACGCACATACTCATAGAACTACAGTTACATTAGGTAACTAAGATTTACATTTGTAACTAAGATTTATTGTGTATTTCATCTAAATGCGTTTTAAAAAAAAGTGAATATTTTATTGAAACTTGCAGATGAAGGCCGGTCACTGCTGTCCCACATTAGCCTAATGCAAACACAGGCTTTGGATTTACCATTTTGACCATTAATTGTCATCAATATGAGAACAAGCAACGACACAGGCTCCAACGTGGCAGGGTCAGGTGGACTGCACGCTCCATTTTCCTCTCATAAGAAAGTTACAGGTTTTTTATGATGGAGCTGCAGGAGTCATTACAGTCAAACTGAAACCACAGTCATTCACCATACACTTACCAAATGGTAAACGCTGCAATTTGAAGAAATGTTCTTTTAATCTCAAAATACAAAATTTCAGTCTTATTCAAACAATAAGAAGAATTGATCAAACTTTACATAAAACATAAACTGTCCTGACACACTGCAGATAAATACACAGGATTCAGAGTCTTCGAAACGTGAACAGAATCAGACTTAAAACACAGAGCTGCGGCTAGGCTAGAGTGTGAAAAACCTGTGGATGCATGTTTGAATAAGGTCAAGTGCTCAGATAATCCTTGTTCTCACCTACCACCTATCCCCGCCCACTTGTCTGTATTTACTTGTGTTTACTCAAAAATTAGGCTTGTAAGGTTCAAAACTGTTATGTAGACACTTTCTAACAGAATATTACAATTTTTAAATCTGCAGCTTAAAGTAAAGTTTTACAGTAGGCCATCAGTTGTGCTGTCTCTGTTTCTACTGATGTTTGTGTTTTACAATAAATAAAATATGAATTATTTTTCATAGTTTCTTCCTAAATATACAGAAACATTAAAATAACTACAAACTGAAGTAGCTTTTACAAAATATAATATATGGCATTGAATGTTTTATCACACTGTGTACTTTTTATTAATGAAATGTATTTGTTAGCATTTAGCATTGAGCTAATAATATAGACATGTTCTCCCTGGTGAAGCTCTGAAGTCGCTGCAGTGATGGTCCAGTTGAACTCTGCGCTCTGCTTTGTGGATACATTTGAGCACATCTCGTCACATTTCTCATAAGGATGAGTATAACGAGAAGGAACTATCCACAGCAGTCGCTCACACGTGTTTGTCTGAAAAATCAATGGAGACAGTTTTTCCCAGATCTTCCAGGCCTAAGTCAGTTCCATCCTAGAATCCCATGCGAGACTTCTTCTTGCGCTGTGAGGACTGTGAGGACTGAGAGAAGAACTGGGACAGGCGCTGGGACGAGTTCTGGGACCAGCTGAAGGCATCTCTGTTGGACTCCACAGAGACCGGAGGTTCACCAGTCTGAAACACACACAAACTGGTTTAGATTTCCTTTTGTTTTTGGCACGTGTAAAGCAGACTTGTGTCCACATGAATAACCGTGCTTATTATCCTGCATTCAGACTGGACAGCGTTTGAGTGTTCTGCCATGACTGAGTTAGCATAACTTTTCTAAATTAACCAAGTTAACATACGGAAGTCCAGAACTGCCAGTGTGGAGTCAACATTTTTTTCAGCTTTTCTCGTTATTACGACTTTTTATTTACGTTCAAACGACTTTTTTTTACGTTCAAACCAGAATATAATGTCGTTATAACGACTTTTTATTTACGTTAAAACGAAAATATATTCTCGTTAAAACGACTTTTAATGAAAAATAGACAGCCCTTCCCATGATGCTCCAGAGCCTGTACTACGAACGTCGCTGAACCTGGCCTGGTTGACTAACCCAGGTACGAGGCCAATCACAGACACAGAAGTTACGCTACACAGTTCATTTAAATGTCCTGCATGGATATAACAGACTAAAGCACAAAATACTTTCGTCTTTCCTCATTTCTCCGCTGCCCTTTCTCATCTCTCTCTCCAGTCTCTTCACAAACACCTAAATTCTCGCCTCTGATTGGCCAGCCCTCGTCTTTTAACTTATTTAGATCCTGGTCTGGAGCAGGTTATGAGTTTGCCGTATGTTGCCATAGAGATCTACCCTGATAGGACGTGATCCAGTTTCGTAGACCAGACCAGGTTTAACCCAGAACTGACCTCGCTAAACCCCAAATCTAGCTTCGTACAGGGCTCTGAGCCATCCAGCTTGTGGCGCATCATGGGAAGAGCAGTCTGTTTATCATAAAAAAAGTCGTTTTAACGAAAAATATTTTTTTAACGTAAAAAAATCAAAAAATATTTCGTTTTAACGTAAATAAAAGTCGTTTAACGAGTATATTGTCGTTTGAACGTAAATATAATGTCGTTATAACGAGAAAAGCTGAAAAAAATGTTTACTCCACACTGGCAGCTCTGGACTTCCGTACATAACATATTAACATGTCAGACCTTGTTATATATGCATATTAGTATATACAGTATATATTAATGTTCGGTTGCAAATTTATAAATTTAATAAAATCACTGCAACCCCTCCCTTTCTATGGGCAAATGTTTGAAATGTGTTTTTTTTCTCTGTCTTTGCTAAACAAAAGCAGAATTAAGTTGTAGTAAACCATCTTTCATTTTTAACTCAAAATATTTTATAATTTTCCTAAACTTTTCCAAAACCAGTTGAATTCCCTGTAAATTAGATTTACATTTTCCATGACTTTTCCAGGTTTTCCATGACTGTACGAACCCTGTGGGAATATTTGGTAGTGCATGTTCAGAGAAGGTCAGGGTTCAGACAAGTGTCACACTATCACCAGATAATAGAATGTTTTTCTCTTAACAGTGTAATTGTCACACTGGAGTCTTCAAAGAGCTGCAGGTTGCAGACTCGTGCTCAATAGAGACACAAAACACTGTCCAGGTGAACGCAGCTTTAGTCGAAATGAAAAAGAGACTTTGTACTTTTTCTAAAAAGGACATAAAGCCTTGCTTTGTTTTCTTTGACCTCAAACCTTCTCATGCTAAGCTAAAGAACACATGCAAAAATCTGTGAAGGTACCTGCTGAGCCCTCCTGTCAGTCCTGGGACTGTCCACAGGGGGGCGCTCTCTCCTGTCAGTCCTGGGACTGTCCACAGGGGGCGCTCTCCTGTCAGCGCTGGGACTGTCCACAGGGGGGCGCGCTTTCCTGTCAGTCCTGGACTGTCCACATAGGGGGCTCTCTGTCAGCGCTGGGACTGTCCACAGGGAGGCGCTCTCTCCTGTCAGCGCTGGGACTGTCCACAGGGAGGCGCTCTCTCTTGTCAGTCCTGGGACTGTCCACAGTGGCCTCTGAAGCGCAGACACTGGTGTGAGTCTGTGCTGGTCCGTTGTGTCTGTGGGCATGTCTGTGGGCGGGTCTTCGGACTGCGAGCCCACCCCTCCTGAGTCGGACCACGCCCAGTCGCTCAGGTCGGATTGGTAGCTGCAGGAGGAGGTGAAGCTGCCGGACAGAGCCAGCAGAGAGCGCCCGCTGGCCCTCTTCACCTCCTTCTCTTTGCGGCGCCTCCTCCTCAGGGCCTGGGTCTTCTCCGCTCGGTCGGCTCCCAGATGCTCGTTCCACCAGACGTGCCAGGCCTCTTCGCCGGCCCAGGACGCTGTGAGTCTGCTGCTCAGGGGGTCGGTCCACTCCTCGGCTGCACCTGCTCTGTCAGAGGCACTATGTGTGTGGATGTCCTCAGGAGGTGCTTGGAGCTGCGTTGGGTTTCACTTTGGGGCGTCCTGAGGCGGCCTTTGACCACAGAGTGAGAGGGTTTGCTCTTGTGGGCCAGCCTCTGAAGCCACTGTTTCCAGATGGACAGAGAGTGTGAGCCGAGCGCTGTGGCCTCAGCCTCAGCACATGTGTCCTTCTCCAGGATCTGGTAGAAAACATCTCCAGTCTGCAGAAGCTGGAGGACGCACAGACTTTCCTCAGACGCGCTCCTCTGCAGGCGGACAGCCGTCAGCCCTGCAAACAACAAAGTTTTGAGTCATCCATTAGTTGGATGATTCGACTCCCGCTCAACCTGGGCCTTTCTGTTTGGAGTTTGCATGTTCCTCCATGTGTCTGAGTGAGTTTCCTCAGTGCACATGCAGGTTAGGGAACACTTGGTGGGGTCGGAGGTTGAGAGCGAATTGCTTCTGCTGAGCTGCTCCACGGCTGCTGCTTCTGTTAAAAAATGAGAACATGCAAACTCCACATAGAAGGCCCCGGGTGGCCCGGGAGTTGAACCCAGCACCTTCTTGCTATGAGGCCAGAGCGCTAGCGGCAGATGTATTTGAATAAAACAGTCTTTCTCGATGTTTGTCCACGGCTCCAGCGACTGGTTCTTAAAAGGAGAGAAGTGCTGAACATTTGAACCTCCCGCCATAGTCTTCATAGATTAGTTTCACCTAAAAGTGAGTTACAAAAAGTTAACTTTTTACTATCAAATTTAAACAATTCTGCTCTTTTTATTCACAAACAACAAACATTTGATGTTCTATAGACCAGAAGCGTATTAAAATGACATCAAATACTAATTCTTTAAATAACTGACTTCACTGCCCTCTGCTCTGTATGATTCAACACCTCTGGTCCAGCTCATCATTTTATTTTTCCAATGTGTGACTAGAGCCCCTTTCACACATCTTACAAACTGTATTAAAATATATTTGCTTCTAAACGGTTTCAAAATCATAAATTGCATTTTTTATTGAAGTAAAGAATACAAACAACCATCTGTGCCAAATAAAAGTGAAAGTGTGGAGTACCTGTAGCAGGGTGGCTCAGTCTGTCCTGGGACGCCTGTGTCCTGTGGGGCAGCTGAGTGGGCAGGAGCTTCACACTGTCTGTGGGTCTGTGCAGGGTCTGGACAGGTCCACGACTCACACAGGCCTCCACTGCTCCTCCTGCAACAGACAGAGCGTCCAAACACACTGAGCGCCACACTCGGGTTTTACTCTGCACTTTTTAAACAACTGTTCTTTAATGTGTGATCTACTGTGTGTTAATGTGATCTACTGTGTGTGTTAATGTGATCTACAGTGTGTTAATGTGAATCTACTGTTAATGTGATCTACTGTTCTGTTAATGTGATCTACTGTGTGTTAATGTGATCTACTGTTCTTTAATGTGATCTACTGTGTGTTAATGTGATCTACTGTGTGTTAATGTGATCTACATGTGTCTACTGTGTAATGTGATCTACTGTGTGTTAATGTGATCTACTGTGTGTTAATGTGATCTACTGTTAATGTGATCTACTGTGTGTTAATGTGATCTACTGTGTGTTGATGTGACTTGTGTGATGTGATCTACTGTGTGTTAATGTGATCTACTGTTAATGTGATCTACTGTGTGGTTAATGTGATCCACTGTAAATGTGACTGTGCGTTAACTGTGCGTTAAGTGATCCACTGTGTGTTAATGTGATCTACTGTGTGTTAATGTGATCTACTGTGTGTTATGTGTGTGTTAATGTGATCTACTGAATGTGCGTTAACTGTGATCTATTATTGTGGTGTTAACTGTGTGTGATAACTGTGTCGTTAATGTGATCTACTGTGTGTTAATGTGATGCTACTGTGTGTAATGTGATCTACAGGTGTTAATGTGATCTACTGTGTGTTAATGTGATCTACTGTGTGTTAATGTGTGTAATGTGTCTACTGTGTGTTAATGTGATCTACTGTTTTTAATGTGATCTACTGTGTGTTAATGTGATCTACTGTGTGTTAATGTGATCTACTGTGTGTTAATGTGATCTACTGTGTTATGTGATCTACTGTGTGTTAATGTGATCTACTGTGTGTTAATGTGATCTACAGTGTGTTAATGTGATCTACTGTGTGTTAATTGATCTACTGTGTTGGTTAATGTGATCTACTGTGTGTTAATGTGATCTACTGTGGTTAATGTGATCTACTGTTTTTTAATGTGATCCACTGTGTGTTAATGTGATCTAATGTGTGTTAATGTGATCTAATGTGTGTTGATGGTAAATGGTCTCTATTTATATAGCGCTTTCCCACCTTACAAGGCACTCAAAGCGCTTTACAGTCAGGGATCTACCCAGTATTCGCAGACACTGAGGCAGTGTGGGTTAAGTGTCTTGCCCAAGGACAAAACAACAATCTACTTCTGCCGTCCCACTGTGGCTCCTGATGTCACTGAGTGGGGAGGGGAGGGGTTCATCTCACTGTGAAGCGCTTTGTGACTCAGTCTGAGAAATGCGCTATACAAATAAAGATTACTTACTTACTTAGATACTTAACTAGTGTTCCAGAGGTCTCCCATCTAAGTACTAACCAGGCCCTTTCTTGCTAAGCTTCTGAGATCTGACGGGATCAGGCTTTGACAAACAGGTATGGCCACATATATGCATGTGGTCTACTGTGTGTTAATGTGATCTCATGTGTGTTCATATTTTTTAATGTGTGTTAATAGTCTAGATAAGACTTAAAGGTACCGTGTCTATGTTAAAATGCTCAAGTTGCGAGGCCACTGCCTGGATGTGCACCCAGGATACTTTCTTTCCCTGAGGCTGTCTCTTGAAGTGCATGCAGCCTGTTGAATGTGAGTGACTCGTGCTGAATTATCTCGTGCTAGTTTGCCACTTTTGCTAGGACCTTTAAGAATCATTAAACCACGTTTGAAGACTTTGTCACACTGTATATTAGGTGCAGCGACGTGCAAGATTAAATTATAGATTTTTAATATTTAATGTGTTTCATATTTGGCATAGAAGGGCGATTTCTTTGGATTTGAATAAGTATTGGGGTATGAATTTCAAAATCTCCTTGGACTTGTCGATATAACGCAGGTCTCCAGCGCTGAGGCTCGCCTCACTCAGACCTGCACATTGAACAGGGCGCGTTCATGCAGCACACGCACTCCTGTTGCAACACAAAACTGAAAAAATATGTTGTTTTTTTAGAATGCTTTGTCCTCGTATCATCAGGACAAAACATTATGCAAAAGTAACTGCTTTTACTGAAATAATTTGACAGAAAACTGAGTTTGTACAAAGCCGAGTCGAAAAGTCAGAAGAATTTGTTCAAATCCAGAGCGTTGTGAAGCAGACGGATGAGCAGGTGGTGTGTGGTGAAAAGGGTCGCAGGGTCGAAACTCGCATCAGGATTTATTTTTTCTCCTTTTAAATTTGTGTAGTAAGACAAATACTCACATGAGTTATGTGCTTTTTGTAATGCAAATGTTTCATCTACCGTATATACAGTATATGCAAAATAACTACATGCAACTACCTGTGTAGTGCACTGTGCATCACCACATGTCACTGATTCTTTCAACATTTTTGTAGGGCTGTTAATATTGTTTAAATTAGCATTAGCAAATGTTCTGGCAGGAAAAGAGTAAGTGAGAAAATGTCTAAGAGTGAAATAAAAACACAGGACTCACCTGGAGTACTGCAGGAGAGTGACCTCTTGAGACCTCTGAGAGCCCAGCAGGATGGTGGCCGCTCCGTCAAGGAAGCATGTGAGCTGGGCAGGACCTGGCAGAAGACGGGCGGGGCCTCCATCATGTGGTCACACTTGAGCACGGGCACGCAGGGGAAGCGCTCATCCATGATGTAGGCCGAGTACTGGCACAGAACAAGACCGTAAGTCATCTGCATTTATCTGCCTCCGAACACAACTACTTC
Source organism: Mugilogobius chulae (assembly GCA_038363315.1). Classification (NCBI taxonomy): domain Eukaryota; kingdom Metazoa; phylum Chordata; class Actinopteri; order Gobiiformes; family Gobiidae; genus Mugilogobius; species Mugilogobius chulae. The sequence continues at coordinate 15,415,267 of CM076409.1, forward strand.
ATAAGAGTATGGACCAAAGATTATTCTGTGTGACTATTCAGGTCACAATGTTACAAGTCACAATGATACAGGTCACAATGTCACAAGTCACAATGTTACAAGCCACAATGTTACAAGTCACAATGATACAAGTCACAATGTTACAAGTCACAATGTGTCACAAGTCACAATGTTACAAGTCACAATGTTACAGGTCACAATGTCACAAGTCACAATGTTACAAGTCACAATGTCACAAGTCACAATGTTACAAGTCACAATGTTACAAGTCACAATGTACAAGTCACAATGTTACACAGGTTACATGTCACAAGTCACAATGTTACAAGTCAATGTCACACAATGTTACAAGTCACATGTTCACAGTCACAATGTTACAAGTCACAATGTTACAAGTCACAAGTCACAATGTACAGGTCACAAGTCACAATGTTACAGGTCACAATGTTTCACAATGTTACAAGTCACAATGTTACAAGGTCACAATGTCACAGGTCACAATGTCACAGGTCACAATGTTACAAGTCACAATGTTACAAGTCACAATGTGTACAAGTCACAATGTCAATGTCACAATGTTCACAATGTTCACAAGTCACAATGTTACAAGTCACAATGTTACAATGTCACAAGTCACAATGTTACAATGTCACAAGTCACAATGTCACAACACAGTCACAATGTTACAATGTCACAATGTCACAATGTTACAAGTCACAACAATGTTACAATGTCACAAGTCACAATGTTACAGGTCACAATGTTACAGTCACAAGGTTACAAGTCACAATGTTACAGGTCACAATGTTACAAGTCACAATGTCACAAGTCACAATGTTACAGGTCACAACAAGTCACAATGTCACAGGTCACAATGTTACAAGTCACAATGTCACAAGTCACAATGTTACAAGTCACAATGTCACAAGTCACAATGTTACACAATGTCACAAGTCACAATGTTACAAGTCACAATGTCACAAGTCACAATGTTCACAAGTCACAATGTTACAAGTCACAATACAAGTCACACACATGTTACAAGTCACAATGTTACAAGTCACAATGTTACAGGTCACAATGTCACAAGTCACAATGTTACAGGTCACAATGTACAATGTAGTCACAAGTCACAATGTTACAGGTCACAATGTTACAAGTCACAATGTTACACAGTCACAATGTGTCACAAGTCACAAGTCACAATGTCACAAGTCACAATGTTACAAGTCACAATGTCACAAGTCCCAATGTAAGTCACAATGTCACAAGTCACAATGTTGTCACAATGTTACAAGTCACAATGTCACAATGTACAAGTCACAAGTCACAAGTCACAAGTCACAATGTGTCACAAGTTCACAAATGTTACAAGTCACAATGTTACAAGTCACAATGTCACAAGTCACAATGTCACAAGTCACAATGTTACAGATCACAATGTTACAAGTCACAATGTTACAGGTCACAATGTCACAGTCACAATGTCACAAGTCACAAGTCACAGTCACAATGTCACAATGTCACAACAAGTCACAATGTCACACAATGTTACAAGTCACAATGTCACAGGTCACAATGTCACAGGTCACAATGTTACAAGTCACAATGTTACAATGTTACAAGTCACAATGTTACAAGTCACAAGTCACGTTACAAGTCACAATGTTACAAGTCACAATGTTACAATGTCACAAGTCACAATGTTACAAGTTACAATGTTACAATGTCACAAGTCACAATGTTACAAGTCACAATGTTACAAGTCACAATGTTACAATGTCAGTCACAATGTTACAAGTCACAATGTTACAATGTCACAAGTCACAATGTTACAGGTCACAATGTCACAAGTCACAATGTTACAAGTCACAATGTTACAGGTCACAATGTCACAAGTCACAATGTTCACAAGTCACAATACAAAGTCACAAGTCACAAGGTCACAATGTTACAAGTCACAATGTTACAAATCACAATGTTACAGGTCACAATGTTACAGGTCACAATGTCACAATGTTACAAGTCACAATGTCACAAGTCACAATGTTACAGGTCACAATGTCACAAGTCACAATGTTACAGGTCACAATGTTACAAGTCACAATGTCACAAGTCACAATGTTACAAGTCACAAGGTTACAAGTCACAATGTCACAAGTCACAATGTCACAAGTCACAAGTCACAATGTTACAGGTCACAAGGTTACAGGTCACAATGTCTCAAGTCACAAGTTACAAGTCACAACACAATGTTACAGGTCACAATGTTACAAGTCACAATGTTACAATGTCACAAGTCACAATGTCACAATTTTACAGGTCACAATGTACAGGTCACAACGTACAAGTCACAATGTTACAAGTCACAATGTTTGTATATGAGAGACCAGTTCCTGTGTGTGACAGTTCCTGTGTGTGACAGTTCTGTGTGTGTGTGACAGTTCCTGTGTGAGACAGTTCCTGTGTGAGACAGTACCTGTGTGCAGACGAGGTGGTGACAGTGGTGTACTCCGCTCAGGTACCGACATTGCAGCAGTCTTTCTCACTTTTACACTCCGAGGCCTGGCTGATGCGGAACAGTGTGTGGCAGGAGGACGGCTGCACCTGCAAAACACAAACTCTCCATGTTTCAGGACGCTTGGAGCCCAGGGAAATAACAGTCCTGTCTCACCCTGATGTCTGTGAGCTCCACCCCCGTCCTGTCAGCGTACAGCATCACTCTGGGGTGAGCGCTGAACTCACACCATCGCCATGACGACTGGCTGTTGAAGTACAGGTTAGAGTCCTCCGAGCGCACCAGCTGCATCCTGAAAAGCACACACGAGACTGAGAAAGAGAGGAGAGAGAGAGGGAGGAGCAAGAGAAAGAAAGAGAGAGAGAAAAGAGAACATATGGGAGAGCAAGAGAAAGAGAGAGCAAGAGAGAAGAGAAAGCAAGAGAGTGAGAGAGCAAGAGAGAAAGCGAGGAAATGAGAGCAAGAGAGAGAAAAAAAAAGACAAAGAGAGTGAGAGCAAGAGAAGCCTAAGAGCCGAATGTGAGGGTGAGAAAACGTACCCATGTCCCAGCCTCCACAGGTGAGTCGCTCCACTTTCTGAGGCCACCAGCAGTTCTCCTACAACATGAGGACTGGAACACACAACATGGCTTACATACGAGGACTGGCACACACAACATGGCTTACATACGAGGACTGGAACACACAACATGGCTTACATACGAGGACTGGCACACACACATGACTTACATACGAGGACTGGCACACACAACCTGACTTACATACGAGGACTGGCACATACACACGACTTACATACGAGGACTGGCACACACACGACACCCACACGACTTACATACGAGGACTGGCACACACACAGACTTACATACGAAGGACTGCAACACCAGAACATNATGCACCCACTCATTATCATGTACATACCCCCCACCACCCCCCACACACACAGACACAAATACAAAAATAATTTCTACGTTTCCATACATACATTGGGCCAGGTAGAGATGGACCAAAGAGCGATCAGAGGAGCTGTCTGCACCAGGAGCAGAGCCACCTGCAGCCACAGGACACCAGCCCAGGGCCCAGAGAGGAGATAAGGTCAAGACCAAACCTCCAGGGCCCATGAGCCAGAGTCCAGCAGCCACAGCCGACCACAGCTCCTGGTGCAGAGGCTCCTCAGAGGAAACACTGGAGAACCTAAAAGTGATTAAGAAATTAAAATAAAAAGGTAAATACAAGCAAACTAAGAACTAAAGTGTAAGAAAAGCTTAAAATACTAAATCTACACTAAATAATATAAATAATAATAAATAAATAAATGTAAAACAATAAATACTAATTAAAAGCTAAGCTAAAAAGATGGGTCTTGAGCCTGCTCTTAAAAACCTGAATGTTCTCTGCGGCCCTGAGGTCCTCCGGCAGACTGTTCCATAGACGGGGGCCATAAAACTGGAAAGACGCCTCGCCGTGAGTGTGTGTCCTGACTTTGGGAATGACTAGGAGCCTGCTGCCGGAGGAGCGCAGGGTCCGCGAGGGTTCATAAGGTAAAAGCAGTTCTGAAAGATAAGAAGGCCCAAGACCATTAAGACACTTAAAAACCAATAAAAGAACTTTAAAATCGATCCTAAAACACACAGGGAGCCAATGCAGCGATTTTAAAACCGGTGTAATGTGGTCCCGCCCCCTGGTCTTAGTCAGGACACGTGCTGCTGAATTTTGTAATAATTGTAAACCTGAAATAGACTTTTTGGGAAGACCAGAGAGCAGGGCATTACAATAGTCTATACGACTGGTGATAAAAGCATGCATCAGCGTCTCTGTGTTGGCCCGAGAGAGAATGGGACGGACTCTGGCGATGTTTTAAGATGATAAAAACCTATTTTTGTGATATTTTTAATGTGTGGATAAAAGTCAGCTCAGAGTCAAAAATAACGCCCAGGTTTCTTACTTGTGATGATGGATTAAAAGACTGTGTTTGTAATTTGGATAAAAGTTTCTCTCTCTGGCCTCAGGACCGATGACTAAAACCTCAGTTTTGTCCTGGTTAAGCTGGAGAAAGTTTTCTGCCATCCAGGATTTGATGTCTAAAATGCAGTTAAAAAGAGCATCCATTGGCCTGGTGTCATCAGGAGACATGGAGATGTAAAGCTGTGTATCGTCTGCATAACTGTGGAAGTTGATTCCATGTCTCCTGATGACACCACCAAGAGGGAGCATGTACAGGTTAAAAAGTACAGGACCTAAAATGGAACCCTGGGCACACCACATGTTATTTCATGACCTGAGAGGAGCATGTATCTAAACTTACCATAAAAGATCTGTCTGTGAGGTAGGTAAACCATTTGTGCACAGTACCAGAGAGGCCGACCAGGTGTTTGAGTCTGTGTAAAAGAATAGTGTGGTCTACTGTATCGAAGGCAGCGCTTAGATCCAGTAGAACCAACACTGTCACCTGTTTAGAATCATAATTTAGTCTAAAATCATTTAAAATCTTTGTCAAGGCTGTCTCGGTACTGTGGTTTACCCTAAAACCAGACTGACATTCTTCAAGAATGTTCTGTGTGTTTAAAAAATAATTAAGCTGAGTAAAAACAAGTTTTTCTAAAATTTTGCTTAAAAATGGTAAGTTAGATACGGTCTGTAATTGTTAAAATCATTAAAATCAGATTGCTCTTCTTCAGCAGGGGCCTGACCACTGCAGCTTTAAAAGCAGTGGGAAAGACCCCTGTCTGAAGAGAGCAGTTCATCATGGTTAAAAGCTCGTCTCTAAAAGATTCATAAAATGACTTAAAAAACTGAGTTGGGACGGGGTCTAAAAGACAAGTGGTGGGCCTCACTGACGAGAAAACTTTATCAAGCATCTCAGCATTAACCAGGACAAAACTGTCCAGTGTTTCCTCTGGTAAAGATAAACAATCAGATGTGTTAAAAACAGTGGTTCGAGTAGATAAAATGTCACATCTGATTTTGTTTATCTTTCCCATGAAGTGGTCTGCAAACTGCTCACAAAGAGCATCAGTGGGAGGAGTTTAGAGCTGTTAAAATCAGGATTAATTAGGTGGTCGATGGTGGAGAAAAGAATTTTAGGGTTGTGTTTATTATTACTTATTATTTTAGAGAAATATGTATGTCTTTTGTTTCGAACTGCGTTGTTGTAAGTTTTAAGGTGTTGATTATACATTTGATATTCACTGTTATTTTGTTTTTTCTCCATTTTCTTTCTGCCCTTCTGCATTTTCTTTTTAGTTGTTTCGTTTCCTCATTTCTCCAGGGGACCACAGGTTTGGGACGGGGCCTTTTTATTTTAAGAGGAGCGACTGTGTTCAGAGCAGATTGTATTTACTGTTAAAATCATTCACAATAAAATCACAGGGGGCAGGTAAACAATCGAAGGAGTGTTTTCTAAAACCTGAATAAATTGCAGCCACTTCAGGGGTAAGATGACGCTTCTCACAGTTCTCACAGGGGTTCCCGCTGAATAAAACCAGTGATATTAAAAAACACACAGAAGTGATCTGACACAGCCAAGTCGACAACAGAGGACACACTCGCAGACAGGCCATGTGTGACGACCAGGTCCAGAGTGTTCTCTGTTGTGAGTCGGCTGTGTCACGTGCTGGGTAAAATCCATGTAATTAAGAACATTTAAATTCAATAGAAATAGGATCTAAAACGTCAATGTGTAAATTAAAATCACCGGTTAAAATAATTTTGTTGTAAGAATTGTATAAAATTGATAAAAATCTGAAAATTCATTTATAAAAAGACTGCACTTTTTTGGTGGTCTGTATATTGTGACGCATAAAATTTGGAGCTTAGTAAAAGTATAGCATGGTATTCAAAACTATTAAATTATGAATAAAATAGGTTGGTGGCTAGAATATTGGTACATATTGATGCTGTGCCACCTCCCTTTTTTCCTTCTCTAGTTGAAAACTTGAAGTTAAATCAAGTGGTGAGGCTCTGTGAGAACAGCTGGTGCATCTGGACCCAGCCATGTTTCTGTTAAAAATAAACAATAATATTATTATCTACAATAGGTCAGACACTATAAAAGACTTATTCAGCAGAGAGCGGATGTTGAGAAGATCCAAATTTAGTGTAGAGGAAGGCTGATAACGGCAAATTTTGTGATGCTATGGGTATATGTATTAGATTATTTGGGTTAATGGTTGAATGGAGGAGTTATAGTGAGCCGCTCTCTGCTGAAAATTACGGGAATGTGAAAATTTGAAAGTGGTTTGTTGAGTCTATTGAATCAACAGTGAGTGATGTGTGGGTTGAGTACCGTCAAGGAGTTTCCAGGGTGAGATTGATGTTGTGTGACAGCAGCGGGATCCAGTGAAATTTGGGTGTAACGGTCCATTTTAAAAAGTTCCGGTCTCTTAAAGAATAAAAGGAATTGTCCACGTAGGGTATATGGTGAATGGTGCAGTAGTTCTTGAGGAAGATGTGAAGATTTCTCAGACGGCTAGTTTAATGTCCCCAAAACGAGGTGGTGGAAGTGGTCCAGAAACTATACATTGTTTGTTTGCATTGCGGATTGTGTTGATGAGGGATATGAAGTCTTCCTTGAGGGTTTCTGATTGCTGTAATTTTAGGTCGTTTGTGCCGGCGTGGATAACAACTCTTGTTATGGTGGGATATTGACGCAGGGTGGTGGGGGCGGAGACTTCAAGGTCCTTCACTAGCGCACCTGATTGAGAGCAGGTGCGGCCGTTGACAACTCTCACGTTCTGACCATTGATGTACCGAGGACAGCACGGACGGGCCTGGTCGGGATCCAGTAGAGGAGGGAACCGCGGGGATGTGAGCTTGGTCTGGTGGTGCCGTGTGGCCTTCCGCTGGAGCGGAGTCATCTCCCTCTTTAAGGAGAGAGAGGGCGGAGGACACCCCCGGCTCGCGCGGTGCCCGACGCACACGAGGAGGGACCTCCGGGCGGCACAGGAGCCGCGGTCAATGGGTGTCGGCCCAGCTGGTTATACTCACTCCCCTCCAGGTTGCCCAGAACTGGTGGCGATGTGTCGTCCGTGCCTCGCATCACTCGGCGGTCATGTCGTGGAGCTGGAGTGAAGCGCGGGTTACCTTTGGTTTTCTTTGTTGGCGGAGGAAAATCCTCTAGATTCAAGACATGGAACTTATTCCCCAGTGTTATTTCTGCCGTGGAGTTGTAGCAGGATGCCCGCTTGCCTCTTTGTTTGTGTCCATTGGTGGCTCGACTTTAGTCCACGAATTGGCTTGACCGGAGTGGAACAGATGAGGGCTTTAGGTCTAGCTCCTAGTTGGGGCCAATCTGGTTCACCAGGATCTGGTTTATGGGCGCCGTGATCAGATGCAGAGGAACTCGGCTCCGAGACGTCCGCGGTGGAGTACCGGGCTGTAGCTGCAAGCTGAGCGCTGTCGGCACTGGTGGACGTTTTACCCACAACAATCTCAGCATCGCGTTCCTCCTGGACTTTAATAAACAGTGAGGATATTTGCTGTTCCAGTTCAGCCACCCTCTGACTAAGGCCGATGCGCTTTCGCAGCCGGATGTGCAGGTGAGTGGCATTGTAGTGTCTGTAGCACACCGGTGCACTGTCCTTTGGTTTAACTTAAAAATCCAGGCATCCAGGAGTTAAAACAATAAATAAAGGTAAAACAAAGTTAAGAGCTGCAATAGTCGTTGATGGTGTCACCAAATATATGCTGAAAATCAATAAAAAGCGATTTGTTTTGGTAGGCGGTCTGCGAGCAAAACAACACGCCGGCGCACTAAGAACTGATCTACTGTGTGTTATGTGATCTACTGTGTGTTAATGTGATCTACTGTTTGTTAATGGTGATCTACTGTGTGTTATGTGATCTACTGTGTGTTAATGTGATCTAATGTGTGTTAATGTGATCTAATGTGTGTTGATGGTAAATGGTCTCTATTTATATAGCGCTTTCCCACCTTACAGGGCACTCAAAGCGCTTTACAGTCAGGGATCTACCCAGTATTCGCAGACACTGAGGCAGTGTGGGTTAAGTGTCTTGCCCAAGGACAAAACAACAATCTACTTCTGCGTCCCACTGTGGCTCCTGATGTCACTGAGTGGGGAGGGGAGGGGTTCATCTCACTGTGAAGCGCTTTGTGACTCAGTCTGAGAAATGCGCTATACAAATAAAGATTACTTACTTACTTAGATTACTTACTAGTGTTCCAGAGGTCTCCCATCTAAGTACTAACCAGGCCCTTTCTTGCTAAGCTTCTGAGATCTGACGGGATCAGGCTTTGACAACAGGTATGGCCACATATATGCATGTGGTCTACTGTGTGTTAATGTGATCTCATGTGTGTTCATATTTTTAATGTGTGTTAATAGTCTAGATAAGACTTAAAGGTACCGTGTCTATGTTAAAATGCTCAAAGTTGCGAGGCCACTGCCTGGATGTGCACCAGGATACTTTCCCTGAGGCTGTCTCTTGAAGTGCATGCAGCCTGTTGAATGTGAGTGACTCGTGCTGAATTATCTCGTGCTAGTTTGCCACTTTTGCTAGGACCTTAAGAATCATTAAACCACGTTTGAAGACTTTGTCACACTGTATATTAGGTGCAGCGACGTGCAAGATTAAATTATAGATTTTTAATATTTAATGTGTTTCATATTTGGCATATAAGGGCGATTTCTTTGGATTTGAATAAGTATTTTGTTTGGTATGAATTTCAAAAACTCCTTGGACTTGTCGATATAACGCAGGTCTCCAGCGCTGAGGTTCGCCTCACTCAGACTGCACATTGAACAGGGCGCGTTCATGCAGCACACGCACTCCTGTTGCGACACAAAACTGAAAAAATATGTTGTTTTTTAGAATGCTTTGTCCTCGTATCATCAGGACAAAACATTATGCAAAAGTAACTGCTTTTACTGAAATAATTTGACAGAAAACTGAGTTTGTACAAGCGAGTCGAAAAGTCAGAAGAATTTGTTCAAATCCAGGAGCGTTGTGAAGCAGACGGATGAGCAGGTGGTGTGTGGTGAAAAGGGTCGCAGGGTCGAAACTCGCATCAGGATTTATTTTTTCTCCTTCTAAATTTTGTGTAGTAAGACAAATACTCACATGAGGTTATGTGCTTTTGTAATGCAAATGTTTCTTCTACCGTATATACAGTATATGCAAAATAACTACCTGCAACTACCTGTGTAGTGCACTGTGCATCACCACATGTCACTGATTCTTTCAACATTTTTGTAGGGCTGTTAATATTGTTTAAATTAGCATTAGCAAATGTTCTGGCAGGAAAGAGAGTAAGTGAGAAAATGTCTAAGAGTGAAATAAAAACACAGGACTCACCTGAGTACTGCAGGAGAGTGACCTCTTGAGACCTCTGAGAGCCCAGCAGGATGGTGGCCGCTCCGTCAGAGGAAGCATGTGAGCTGGGCAGGACCTGGCAGAAGACGGGCGGGGCCTCCATCATGTGGTCACACTTGAGCACGGGCACGCAGGGGAAGCGCTCATCCATGATGTAGGCCGAGTACTGGCACAGAACAAGACCGTAAGCCATCTGCATTTATCTGCCTCCGAACACAAACTACTTCATAAAGAGTATGGACCAAAGATTATTCTGTGTGACTATTCAGGTCACAATGTTACAAGTCACAATGATACAGGTCACCAATGTTACAAGTCACAATGTTACAAGCACAATGTTACAAGTCACAATGTTCACACACAAGTCACACAATGTTACAAGTCACAATGTTACAAGGTCACAACTGTCACAAGTCACAATGTTACAAGTCACAATGTTACAAGTCACAATGTTACAGGTCACAATGTCACAAGTCACAATGTTACAATGTCCACAATGTTTACAGGTCACAATGTTACAGGTCACACTGTCACAAGTACAATGTTACAAGTCACAATGTTACAAGTCACAATGTTACAAGTCACAATGTTTCAGGTCACAATGTCACAAGTCACAATGTTACAAAGTCACAATGTTACAAGTCACAACAACACAATGTTACAAGTCACAATGTTACAGGTCACAATGTTACAAGGTCACAGTCACAAGTCACAATGTTACAAGTCACAATGTCACACAAGTCACAATGTTACAAGTCACAATGTTACAAGTCACAATGTTACACAAGTCACAAGTCACAATGTCACAGTACAAGTCACAATCAATGTTCAAGTCACAATGTCACAGTCACAATGTTGTCACAATGTCACAGGTCACAATGTTACAAGTCACATATGTTACAAGTCACAAGTTACAGGTCACAATGTACAAGTCACAAGTCACAATGTTACAGTCAATGTCACAATGTACAAGTCACAATGTTACAAGTCACAATGTTACAAGTCACAATGTTACAACAATGTTACAAGTCACAATGTTACAAGTTACAAAGTCACAAGTCCAATGTGTCACAAGTCACAATGTTCACAAGTCACAAATGTACAAGTCACAATGTCACAAATGTTACAAGTCACAATGTTACAACAACACAACAATGTCACACAATGTCACAAAGTCACAAGTCACGGTCACGAAGTCACAAGTCACAAGTCATCATGTTATGTTCAGTGTCACAATGTCACATCACAAGTCACACACAAGTCACAATGTCACAAGTCACAATGTTACACTAGCAAGTCACAAATTACAGTCACAATGAGTTGCAAAGCAAGTCAGCAATGTTTTTACACTCAGACTGTTTATCATGTGTAAACAACTTAGTCAAAAAAATCACAAGTCACATCACAAGTCACAACAATGTCACAAGTCACAATGTCACAGGCGTTACGTGTCACAAGGTTACAAGTCACAACTGTTACTAGCAAGTCAAATGATGACAATGGTCACAAGTCACATGTCTGTTACAATGGTCACAATGTTACATGTCCACAAGTCACAAGTCGCAATGTTACAAGTCACACATGTCACAATCACAATGTTACAGTCACAATGTCACAATGTCACAAGTCACAATGTTACAAGTTACAATGTCACAATGAATGTCACAAGTCACAATGTTACAGGTCACAATGTCACAAGTCACAATGTTCACAAGTCACAAAGTCACAAGTACAAGTCAATGTCACATAGTCACAATGTTATTCAGTCCAATGTACAAGTACACACAACGTACAGTGGTCACAATGTACAAAAGTCACAAGTCACCAATGTCTTACAAGCTCACAATGTCACAAGGTACAATGTAGTCACAATGTGTTTAAGTCCAACAATAACCAAGTCACCAAATGTTACAAGTAACAGTCACATGTTACACTAGTACAATTGTTACAACAAGTCCACAATGTTACAGTCACACCGTCACAATGTTACAAGGTCACAATGTCAATCACAATGTCACAAGTTCAACCACAATCACGGTCACAATTGACAAGAAGTACACAACGTCACAATGTAGCAAGTCAACAATGTCACGGTCACAATGTTACAAGTCACAATGTTCACAATGGTCACAATGTACAAGTCCCACAATGTCACAAGGTTACAGAGTCACAATGTCAAGTACAATGTCACACAAGTCAATGTTACAAGTCACAAAACGTTCACAAGTTACAAAGTCATGTCACAGCGGTCACGTAACAAGTCACAATGTCAAAGAGTCACAATGTTGTCACACAATTTTCTTACAATGTCACAATGTTACAATCACACATGTTACACAGTCAAAAAATCAATGTTTACACAGTCACAATGTCACAGGTAGCAAGTCTACAGTCACAATGTTTAAGGTCACAATGGTACAAACGTACAAGTCACAATGTTACAGGTCACACATGTTAGCAATCACATGTTTGTTATATGAGAGACCAGTCACCTGTGATGTCACAGATTCCAGTCACAATGTAACAGGACAGTACAGTCTGTGTGTGAGTCACAGTTGTCCTGTAGAGTGACCAGTTGTGTGTGACAGTGAGTCTGTGTGAGAGTGCAGTACCTGTGTGAGCGACGTGTGTGACAGTTCCTGTGCTGAGAGAGTTCCTGTGTGAGAGTGTGTGCGACGAGGTGGTGCAGTGGTGTACTCCGCTCAGGTACCGACATTGCAGCAGTCCTTTCTCCACTTTTACACTCCGAGGCCTGGCTGATGCGGAACAGTGTGTGGCAGGAGGACGGCTGCACCTGCAAACACAAACTCTCCATGTTTCAGACGCTTGGAGCCCAGGGAATAACAGTCCTGTCTCACCCTGATGTTCTGTGAGCTCCACCCCCGTCCTGTCAGCGTACAGCATCACTCTGGGGTGAGCGCTGAACTCACACCATCGCCATGACGACTGGCTGTTGAAGTACAGGTTAGAGTCCTCCGAGCGCACCAGCTGCATCCTGAAAAAGCACACACGAGACTGAGAAAGAGAGGGAGAGAGAGAGGGAGGAGCAAGAGAAAGAAAGAGAGAGAGAAAAGAGAACATATGGGAGAGCAAGAGAAAGAGAGAGCAAGAGAGAAGAGAAAGCAAGAGAGTGAGAGAGCAAGAGAGAAAGCGAGGAAATGAGAGCAAGAGAGAAAAAAAAGACAAAGAGTGAGAGCAAGAGAAGCCTAAGAGCCGAATGTGAGGGTGAGAAAACGTACCCATGTCCCAGCCTCCACAGGTGAGTCGCTCCACTTTCTGAGGCCACCAGCAGTTCTCCTACAACATGAGGACTGGAACACACAACCATGGCTTTACATACGAGGACTGGCACACACAACATGGCTTACATACGAGGACTGGAACACACAACATGGCTTACATACGAGGACTGGGCACACACAAACCTGACTTACATACGAGGACTGGCACACACACCATGACTTACATACGAGGACTGGCACACACAACCTGACTTACATACGAGGACTGGCACATACACACGACTTACATACGAGGACTGGCACATACCACACGAACTTACATACAGACTGGCACAACACACGACTTACATACGAGGACTGGCACATACACCACGACTTACATACGAGGACTGGCACACACACACGACTTACATACGAGGACTGGCACACACACACGACTTACATACGAGGACTGGCACACACACACGACTTACATACGAGGACTGGGCACAGAGCGTACATATGCAGTATATTTTGTGGTACCTGAGGCTGGTGCAGGTCAGAGTCTCGGCGGAGGACAGGCTCTGCAGCAGCTGTGGGCTGTGTGCTGAGGGCAGGGTCCACACACCACACTGGTACAGGGAGCGCACGGACACAAGGCCTGGACACAACACACACAGCTTAGGCTGGAGTCTGGTTAAACACATGCCCCATCTCTCTCCCACATCAGTCTCTCTCTCCTTCTTTTTCCCACTTCTTCACTAGTCTCACTCTTTCTGCCTCACTCCTCCTCACTTCTCTCTTTTATTTCCTTCTATCACTGTCACTCCTCTCTCAAGTGTTTCTGAGCCCAAGTTCTGACGTCTGAGTCCACACACAGTTCTGGAGCTGATCTGTTCTTACTCAGTCCACACACATTTCTAGAGCTGATCTGTTCTTACTCAGTCCACACACAGTTCTGGAGCTGATCTGTTCTTACTCAGTCCACACACAGTTCTGGAGCTGATCTGTTCTTACCTACTCAGTCCACACAACACAGTTCTGGAGCTGATCTGTTCTTACTCAGTCCACACACAGTTCTGGAGCTGATCTGTTCTTACTCAGTCCACACACAGTTCTGGAGCTGATCTGTTGGATAGGGCCTTTGAGGATGAAGCTGCACACTTCCTTGGAGCAGACCACAGTGCGAGACTGGAGCTCCACCTGCTGGAAGTCTGAACAGCTGTGTCAAGGGTCAGTGAGGAGCCGGCTGGTAAATCAGGATTAGTCACATCATCAAACAGAACTCTGTGAGCCTTTATGCCGGTTATGTTTTAAGACATGGTGCATTCTGTCTACATCTCACTGCTTTATCTACACTGTGACTGCGTACAAAACACTATAAACCACTTGAGCGCGCAGAATGAAGGATACTGAGTTTGTCTACTCCATTGGCAGAGTACACCAGACACCCAGACAGAGCAGCGTCCCGAGCTGAGTCCTGAGCAGTCTGGGACAGCGGGATGAGGTCCAGGGCCCCTCCGGTGTTGGCCTCACAGAACATGGCGTCTCGGCTCTGTTGGTGGAGCTCCTCGTACAGCAGAGACCCCAGCAGCTCCACGGGGACAGAGTGCACGGCGTCAGAGAGCAGGCGACTGAAGGCGTCCAGACGAGAGGAGGGCGCCGACCTGGTGCAGCTGTGAGGGGAAGAGCAACAACAAGAAGTCACCACCAGCCTCAAGCATCAGCCATCAACGTAGGCCTTTTTCTTTCAAAGTGTAGCATGTAACTTCTTAGAGTTGAATATTAAAAGCAGGAGCCAATGTCACATCTCGTCTGATGTCAGAGGCTTAGCAAAACAATATTTTTAAGAAAACACATATTATAAGTCTAATGTCAACACTAGAACAATTAACACACAATAAATATCTTCATCTACTATTCTTTTGGTTTTGTTAACACACAGTCTGTCCCTCCTCACTCAGCTCATCTGCTTTCTGTACCTTGTAGAACTCTTTGGGAGTATAAAGCAAGTAAAAGTTTTACCCAGAGAATCCGCTCAACACCATGTGTGTATTCTGTGGAATCATTTTAGGAGAAAAAGTGTTTTTCAGTTCAGAAAACACTTAAAAATGGAGTATGAGTCAAATGAATAATAACTGCTACTTCTGTATGTATTATCCTTTATATTGTGTAATAATATCCTAAGTGACTAGGACAGTGCTTTAGCAGCTCGATGCCTGTCTGCGTTAAATGTTTGTGGTTTATATTGTGTGATGTCATGTGAATGTGAACGTAAAACTATTGTCAGACAAATGTGAAATGTTTGTCAAATGAATTACAAAAGTGCAGTAATATTACATGTATGCCCTTAAATGAAAGTTTACAAGATGACTTTTAAAGGTGCTCTGTGTTGTGACTCACATTTTGGACTGGAGCTTGTCTCTGAAGCGGCTCACCTCCCACATTCTGATGGGATCTTGTGCTTTACGAGCTCTCTGAAAAACAAGGCTCAGATGTAACCTTAAGTAACAGAGCCGCCATTGCAGCAGAGACGGACCCACTCAATCGAACGGGAACAAGCCTAAAACAAGTCAGATATACATTTTTGTGGATTAGAAGCATTTCTGTTCTTCTGATTCACTGTCCACCTTCTTCTCTCGTTCAAACGTGTTTGTGTGAAATCTATTTGACTCTAAAGCCCTCAACACAGAACGTTTCCTCAGACTGAACATTTAAATAATCTGATCTGAGACAGAAATGATCCAGAGTCTGATTTATGTTTCTAAACTTGTGAAAAGCAAACGTAAAGAAACTACGATTCTTTACGGCCTGATTTAATGCCAAAGACAAACCACAGGAGCTTCATTTCAGACTTCTTCTCTCATTAGAGTCACTGGAGTCACTGCTGTGATGGAGGATGCAGTGGGGCAGGAGCTCTGTATTCTGCTTTTTAAGAATATTTGTTGTTTTTTCCAGCTTCTGTTTTATAATGGCGTCATTATTTCTGATAAATGAACAAATGTTGCACAGAAAACCTTTCAGTTCCTTTTGTGCAGCTAGTCTTTTCCTGTTTTACACATTTCTTTTCTCTTTCATGTTGACCATCTTTCCCATTCCTGATGTGGTGCACTCGACTGCCTGTACCTTGTGCGGCGGGTTTTTGAAGTGCAGGGTCTGACCCAGGACGTGGGCCATGGAGCCGAAGGCGTCTGAGGGGTGGTCCACGAAGAAACTCTGCAACTACAAACCAACAAAGCACGCTTGTGAAAGATGAAATGAGGTAGGTTTAAGAGATAAACTATGATATATGTCAATCAGTCTTTCACAGTTTATTTTCTTGTAAAAAACTAAACTGATGCAAAACAGATTCAAAATAACACTTCCTGTGTAAAAGTGCAGAACTGCTAAGCCCCGCCTCTCGATGAGAAGATTTGAATGTACAGATTTTCAATTTGGACTTTTTATTGTTGTAAGGTGTCTTTGTGACAAGCTTCACTATGAATCAGTGGGCGGGGATAGGTGGTAGGTGAGGACAGGGCTTTTTTGAGCTGCAGGACGATACAAGATTACTCAAACATGCAGGAATCATTCTTAAAACCTTGAATACACTTGATGTAAGCATCACCACGTTTAACAAGGCCAAAGTGACAGAACTCTGCTTTAAATGGGCGTCTAAGTATTAAACTGCAGGTCCTTTTCATGTTTACAATGATCCAAATTTAGACATTTGCTTACATGCTCGCTGAAATCCAGAGCGTGGGGACGTTTGTCAGAGCAGAACCCAGCTGAAACCCAGGAGCAGAGTTAGCACACAGACAACAGGAATGTGACCTTTGACCTGGCCTCGGACTCACAGTGTTTGGGGGGCAGCAGAGGCACAGGGACAGGCTCCGTGTGGATCCAGGACTCTGCAGACACCGTGTACTGGGCCCTGAAGCTCTGCCACACACAAACACAAACACACCTGAACTACATGTCCCAGAATGCACCGCAGCAAGTCACATCCAGTTTGTCCAAAATGTTCCTGGAATACAATTTAGAATATAACGATGGATGTAAATGTCCTATAAGCTTTATAACCTTTTGAACAGAAGCTCCAGCGCTGAACTGCAGAGGCATTAATAAGTGTAAGTGCTTTTTAAACTGTTCTGTGATCAGCATAAACATGTTTCATTCAAAAGTCGTCTACACAATTCAGTCAAAGTACAAAGTTAAAACTAGACTTTGGGACTACTGAATGGAGATGAATACACTTAATGCTGTAATATGAACAAAACATTAGCTAAAGGAACCACTTTTCTGTAGAAACAGACGTGCTCTGACTCCTCCAAGTCAAATAGTACAATATGTTGTGGCCATTGGCTCTGTGCAGGTGGCTTGCGTACGTTCAGAATAGTCCATCCTGTACACTCAACCACTTCCTGTCCAATGCTTTTCAATGAGGTTTTCACTCCATCAGTTTAAAACAAATAAATCCTCTTTAGATCCGACAGTTGTGGTGAATGTTACAGAAAACATGTTAAAGACTTTACATATCAGAGGAAGATTTCACCAGAGACACTTATGAGTTTAATATGAGACGTGTTTGTGTCTAAATGCTAACTAGGAAGTGGTCGTGTGTACAGAAGTTAGCATTTTTGAACGTACACAAGCCAACTGAAGTTCCGTGCACACAGCCTATTGAAGCCCGCTGAGAGTAAAAATGCAGATTTGTTTATTTTCAAGTTCAATTTTGGCCAGACAGTTGTGCCTAATCACTGTGCATTTCTAAAACTAAAGTAAGGAAAAAATCGGTCAAACTCATAGGCCTGTGGGTCGATCTCTAGTAGAAAAGCAGATAAACAACAAGACTCTAGTTTCTCTCACCCAGAACTTATGACCTTTTACTTCTTAAATTAAGAAGTTTATGAGTTTGTTGCAGTTAAAATCACCAACTGTAGTTCAAAGACAAGCATGTCCATGTCCAAAGACAGAATGTCCATGATCCTCTCTCAGCTTCTTACGTCTGCATAGAGCTTCTGCACTGACCTCATTTTAATCCAAAAATCCTCCTCAACATTTAGAATGAGACATTTCTTCAATGTATTTCTGTGTTGTCGTGGCAACGGTTTGTCTGCTACAACAGTTGATGATTCAGGACATTTAAACTGCAACACACAAACTCAAAAACATCTTTTTAAGAAGAAAAAGGTCATAAGGTCAACTGTGTGTGATTTCAGTGTCTGATAAATGTGAGAAACTAAAGTCTTGTTGTTTATCTGCTTTGCTACAACTGTTTTTATGTCAGGTACAAACCCAGTGCTCAGTAGACTTGTTGTAGTTTATTTCTCCTGTTTTAGCTGTTTATTGAACTCTTCCAAGAGAAAATGTCCTTTCTCTGCATTAACTCTCTCAGCATGAACATTTAGAATGTGTCATGTGACCTGCAGAACCTCTATAGGTGGGTTTCACTTTCTAGAATTCATGTCAGTTATAAGCCAGGTGCACTTTTTCCTTAATAACATTGAACTTTGCTATGAAAAAATAAATAAAAAAACTGCATTAACTGCATTTATATTCATTTGACCTGCTCTCCACTTCATATTGGCTGGAGAATGACGTCATCTGAAACCCACCAATACAAACTCATTTGTGAAGATTGAGGAGTGTGACTTCTAGTGTTTTCATCACAAAAACAGAACATTACACTACTAACCCTAACCTCTGTGAATGAACCGCTGCAGGTGCGAGTCTTTACCCGGGTTCCGCTGTGCGTGAGCTGCCGGTGACTGCCCCACGAGCCCGCGCAGTGTCCCAGCGCCGTGTCCGGGGGGTCGGTGTTGTAGAAGCACGGGAACAGGACCGAGGGGAACTCCGGCTCCATGACATGTCCGGACACGTCCCGGTTTACCCCCGCCAGACACGCGCTCTTCTGTGGTCCTGACACCGGGCGCGGGTAAAGCGGCGCGGACAGGAGATCCGTGCTGTGCTGTGCTGTACCGATCCTCTCCGCTGCTGTGCCAGGACCTGGGCCTGTCCCGAGTCTAAACTTTACTCACTTCACTTAACCCCAGCCTAACTCTAATCTGACTCATATTTCGGAGGTAACTGTTCTAAAGGAATTGCCCTGGATGGAAAAGCTCCACACCGGTGCCGTGCCGTTCCCACGTGTGAAGTGAAGTACTTCCGAAACACGAATCAAGCTGCACGTTTCCGCTTTTAAACAGAGGCTTTTCCGTTTTCTCATTTCAAAACAAAGGACCAGCCGGAAGTGTGGGCTTTTGTTTCCTGTTCATGATTAAAAGAGGAAAAACGGTCTGCTCAGCTTTCGTTTTCCGTTTGAACAATGTAAACACAGAGTAAACACACACATTACAGCAGGTAGACAAGTCTGCTCTATTAGGATTTTCTCCAAGCTGTGAATTAGCCTATTTGTTCATTTCTTATTATAAATTTGTATTAGGCTAGTATTATCTTCTTTTCAACAGATGACTGTCAGTTTAGCCTCTTCCAGAGCTTCAATGGCTCCGCGGCCCTCAGGTGCATGTGGGTGTATTATTTTACTTCCATGGTCACGTGGTGCAGTTGTGAGGAGGAAATAAATGGATTCTGAAAGCTTACTTTGATGACTCAATAGCGCTCTCTCCTGGTCAGACATGGAACAGAACACTTCTCAAATCACCGTAGAAAAGGTTTGCTCTTCACGTCAACGGAACGCTCCAAACCCATGTCTGTACAGTGTTCAGAGTTTGAGCACGTGACTGTAAAACTAGACACAAGATCCAACTGTTACAGAGATCAACAAACGACAACTGACTTCCACTGTGAGAACTCTGAACAAAACTAATCCTGTTCATTTACAAAAACATGTCCTCGTCATATTTTCTTCAGCTTTAAGCCAAATCCCACTGCTGTACTAGAATCACTGCAGTCAAGTTGTGGAAGTAGGAAACAGAGCAGGAGGAAACTCACCCAGACACAGGAGGAACATGCAAACTCCACACAGAAAGGCCTGGACCCAGCGGGACTCAAACCTGCGACCTTCTGTGAGGTTGAAGACACAAGTGAAAGTGGGTGGTGAGGACTGAACCGGTCTGAACTCATTTTGTGGCCGTGAGTCAGACTCTGGTCAGATTTTAGTTTGATCATTAGAGCAGAGTCTCCAACCGTGTTCACCTGGAGGGGCTTTTATCAAACCAAAAACACAAGTTACAATTCAGCAGTACGGTTGGTGGCATATGTTAGCGCTCTGGCCTCACAGCAAGAAGGTCGCAGGTTTGACTCCCGCCGGGCCTTTCTGTGTGGAGTTTGCATGTTCCTCCCGTGTCTGGGTGAGTTTCCTCCTGCACTAGTTTCCCAGCCAATAACAGGTTAGAGAAGGCTTGGTGTTGGTCGGAGGCTGAGGCGTCAGGGGTTTAGGTGCTGAGCTGTCCCAGGGCGTGGGGATTCAGTTTTTATTGACCTTTCTGTGGAGTTTGCGTGTTCTCTCCGTGTCTGCGTAGGTTTCCTCCGGGTACTCCGCTTTCTCCTAAAAACATGTCCATTGATGCTTCCCCTCTCCCTGCAGAAGACACTCAGAATCACAGTGGGACGAATTCAAGATTCTTCTCATTCTGACTTCGTTTGGTGTGAAAGTCTTCGTGTTAAATACAAGTTCATATAATCATTAAACACTGTTCAAGTATTTGCTCAAACTAAGACAACTGTTGTTGTAATTTTGGGCTATACAAAATAAATAGATTTGATTTGATTTGAAGTGTTCTCCTGTGTCATTTATATTGACTTTAGTTCAGATTTACAATGTGGTTGCTAGGTAACAGTTTAGTGAAATGACTCTTAATCATGTTTGACTCAATGTAGTGTAACCTGTCCTCAACTAAACCCGTCCACAGCCACAAAGCTTCACATCCGTCTGAAGAAGACACTGAATCAGCTTACTTTGGTGTGGAGCCTCCTCAGAGACAAGTCCAAGTCCAGAGACAAGTCCAAGTCCAGAGACAAGTCCAAGTCCAGAGACAAGTCCAAGTCCAGAGACAAGTCCAAGTCCAGAGAGACAAGACAATCCAAGTCCAGAGACAAGTCCAAGTCCAGAGACAAGTCCAAGTCCAGAGAGACAAGTCCAAGTCCAGAGACAAGTCCAAGTCCAGAGAGACAAGTCCAAGTCCAGAGAGACAAGTCCAAGTCCAGAGACAAGTCCAAGTCCAGAGAGACAAGTCCAAGTCCAGAGACAAGTCCAAGTCCAGAGACAAGTCCAAGTCCAGAGAGACAAGTCCAAGTCCAGAGACAAGTCCAAGTCCAGAGAGACAAGTCCAAGTCCAGAGACAAGTCCCAAGTCCAGAGACAAGTCCAAGTCCAGAGAGACAAGTCCAAGTCCAGAGACAAGTCCAAGTCCAAGTCCAGAGACAAGTCCAAGTCCAGAGACAAGTCCAAGTCCAGAGACAAGTCCAAGTCCAGAGACAAGTCCAAGTCCAGAGACAAGTCCAAGTCCAGAGACAAGTCCAGAGACAAGTCCAAGTCAAGTCAGAGACAAGTCCAAGTCCAGAGACAAGTCCAAGTCCAGAGACAAGTCCAAGTCCAAGACGTCAAGTCCATGAAACCAATCAACTAAAAAAAAAAAAAAAAAAAAGTCAGATCAACATGAGTCAACTGAAACTAAAAAAAATAAAGAACTAACGGTTAAGTGCATAAATGTAATGTCTGAGCATGTTGTGACACATTTATCAGTGTCAGAGAAAACTCAAGAATGAATGTAGATGAACCCTTGTGTCCCATCATCTCCTGTTCAGTGTGTTCTGTTCTGACTCTTTGTACAGATTTATAAAAAAGCCCATTCTCAGAGGTGAAAGTGTGAATCTAAACTGGACATGTTCAAAATCAGATCCACTTTGACTTGGATGATTTTGTAAAATCATTCAACTCTTCTGTAAAAGTGTTGTTCCTGTTCAGAAGAGCATGTTTAGACCTGATGAACAATATGAATGTAGTGTCTGTATTACAATAGGATCATCTAAAAACCATAAACTCATCAGGTCCAAGGCTGGAATAAAAGCTCCAAACAAATCCACTTTAGATTCACATTTTCAGCTCTGAGAATCTGGACGAGAGGAGTTTTTCAGATGTGGTGTTTTTAGTCAGAACACGTAGATTAACACATTTAGGCAAAACAGTTTGAAAAATAAAGAAACTGTTAGATTTTTACAACTGTTAGAAAACAGTGGAGTAAAGGGTTCTAACAGAACACAACGTACAAATACTTAGTCCGAGTCTGAGGTTAACAGTAGTGTGTTTACAGCGGATATATGGAGAAAACACTTTGGGTAATAAAGTCTTGTCTAATTACCCAGAATCCCCCGAGCCTCAGGCTGGAGACTGAGAAGGAGTCAATATTTCAGGACATCATCACGTCGACCACAGGAACACAACCCAATCTGATCACAGAGACATGTCCACATGAGTCTGGAGAGGTTCAGATGGCCCACTCAGCCCGGACCATCTGCCGCGTCTTGGCTTTGAGATAAGCCAGAGAGCTGGTCCTCTTCACTTTGGTTCCTCCGGTCGGAACCACGGGACGCTGCCCGGACGCGGAGGACAAGTGGTGTCTTCGGCGGCGCTTCTGGGACTGTTGCCGGGTCAACGGAGCGGCCCACGTCTGCTCTGCTCCGGTCTGCCCCAGAGCGGCTTTAGCGGGAGCCCCCAGCAGCTGGAACACGTCCGGAGGGGCGGCCGGGGGAGGTAGGCCCAGGCTTTCTTCCCCGCCGCGTCCCGGACACTCACACTGGCTCCGAACTTGTTGACCAGCAGTCGGATGATGTTCTTGTGGTTGTGGATGGCGGCGATGTGGAGGGGCGTGTAGCCACAGGACGACTGGACGTCTGTGTCCAACTGCAAACCCGCCTTCTCCACCCCGTACCTGAGCAGGACACACGGGACACAAGGGTTAGAGCGGGACACACAGGACAGAGCGGGACACACAGGACACACAGGACAGAGCGGGACACACAGGACACACAGGACAGAGCGGGACACACAGGACAGAGCGGGACACGCAGGACAGAGCGGGACACGCAGGACAGAGCGGGACACACAGGTCAGAGGGGACACACAGGTCAGAGCGGGACACACAGGTCAGAGGGGGACACACAGGTCAGAGCGGGACACACAGGACAGAGCGGGACACACAGGACAGAGGGGGACACACAGGTCAGAGGGGGACACACAGGTCAGAGGGGGACACACAGGTCAGAGGGGACACACAGGTCAGAGGGGGACACACAGGTCAGAGGGGGACACACAGGTCAGAGCGGGACACACAGGTCAGAGGGGGACACACAGGACAGAGCGGGACACACAGGACAGAGCGGGACACACAGGACAGAGCGGGACACACAGGTCAGAGGGGGACACACAGGTCAGAGCGGGACACACAGGTCAGAGGGGGACACACAGGACACACAGGACAGAGCGGGACACACGGGACAGGTTTGAACTTCCAGGACGCAAGACGCAGAAAGGCGAGTCAATGATGTCCCAGACGCCAATACACGCAAATACACTCAAGACACAGGGGTACGTTGTTAAATGGTCTATTTATATAGCACTTTTCTACCTTTCCAGGCACTCTACAATCTAGCATCCACTCACCCAGTGTAACAGACACTGAGGCAGTGTGGGTTAAGTGTCTTGCCCAAGGACACAACAACAATCTACTCCTGTCGTCGCACTGTGGCTCCTGGTGTTCTAACGGTCTCCCATCCAAGTACTAACCAGGCCCTTTCTTGCTTAGCTTCTGAGATCTGACGGGATCAGGCTTTGACAAACAGGTATGGCCACCATTGACTTACTACTGATATGGAGCCTGTCCGGTGTGAACGCACCATCATGCACCAGTATGGGATATACGGAGATCGGATTTATCCTTACATCGGATTTATCCTTACATCAGTATCGGTTGATATCGGGTATCGGTAGATACTCAAAGCCAAGATATCGGTATCTGAACTGAAAGAGCGGGATCAGTGCATCCCTAATTGCTTTATCAGATTCAGCTTTTCCCCAGACTATTGTATTACAGGGTGGTCTGTGTGGAGTCACCAGAGCGTGTTGAGGACGCGGTGGTCTCCGTGTTTGGCGATCCAGTGCAGGATGGTGAAGCCGGAGATGAAGTCCCTCTTCTTCAGCAGCGACGAGTCTTCTCTGAACAGGGAGTAGATGTCAGGCCAGGTCCCAGACGCAGCCTTCACCAGCCACAGGTGTTCTCGCTCGTCCAGAGGAATCAGGCTCTGCACACACACAGTTCATTGGACTGAGTGAACACAAAACATGACGCTTCATCAGTGTCTTTGGAAACATGTTTGAATGTTCTCTTGATGATGGCACATTGTGGAAATAAACTGAACTGAATTGACAGGTTTGTGTCTAAATGCTAACGCTTGTGCACAGAGCCTCTTCATGCTGCGTTCATGAGCTTTTGACCTCGGAAAGATGGGATTTTTTAAATTTCACAATCAAAATCTGTTAACAAACATTCAACAAATGATCTTAGTTAGGTGAAATCATTGGCAGGCCCAGATTTTGTAAAAGATCCTGTAGAGTTATGCCACAGCACTAAATCTGCTTCAGTAATCAAAGTCTGTGTTTGAATTCGAATGCTCTAATACAAAATGTCTCAAACAGTGCTGAACCGCAATTAGACAAGAACTAGATTAGTACTAAGAACATCTCAGCATTAAACCAGGACTAAACATGGCCCAAGACAGAATGAAACCAGAACTTAAATAAGACCAAAACCAGCAGCAGGAGAAGTATCTTACGTCCTGTTTGGCCCCAGGGCTGTTCTATGGTTTACATTACCAACTAAACCCCCAAACGTAGTCAGTTCAGTCTCCTCACACCAGAGTCTCAGGCTGGAGCAGGTTCTGAGCACTTTTTAGAGATCAAGTACGATGATTCTATTCAAACGTCCTCAATGTGTTTGTACCTGTTTGCTGTGAGCCTCCTGCTTCCTCTCGCGCTCACAGCTGGACACTTCTCTGTCCAGCAGGTCGGCCATGCTGTGACTGCGGGACGGGGTGGAGCAGGAGGACAGGGACGAGGAGGACACGTGTCTCAGGCTCAGAGAGGACGAGATGAGGTGAAGCCGGTGGAGTCGAGCCGCCTCGCTGCCTCCCAGAGCTGTGCAAACACATTAGAGCTGCTTTTAGGCAGTCTTAAAACACCAACGTTTGTATTCGTCAACAAAGTCTGTCATTTAGATTATAGTTACATCCACAGAAATGAAACACAGTGGATCTGTAGAAGATTTAGGACCAGGTCCTACTGTCGTTCTGATTAAAGCAGACCTGGTCCCAGATCTTGGATCTATTTTTAATGGCTTAAATCAGGCATATAAAACTGTGACCCCCAGACTAACTAACTGGTCATTTGAAAAAACATGTTTTTTATATGTTTTATAAGCCAGAACAAATGTCTTGTGGCTCATTTGAACTTGACCTCTGAGTCCAGTTTTGATCTGACCCAGATGGTGTTTCAACCTGTGGTGAAACGGCTGATTTTGGATCAACTCATGACTTTGGTTTATTTCAAGCCCAGTTTTGTCTCAGATTATTGATCAAACCACGCCCCTTTTACTCGACTAATTAGTTTTATAGAGGTAATTCCACAACTGTTACCTAGCAACCATGTTGTAAATGTAGAAACAGTGGGCATCCCACAAACAAACAAACAAACAAACAAACAAACAAACAAATAGAAAACTTCTTTTGGCTTGAGTTTTAAAAGTTTGGTTTGATAATGGATCATATATATCTATCTATGTACCAAGGCTGTGTCCCACCAAAGTCTGACTGGAGTCTGTCCCAGTGACTTTGGGCCTTAGGCGGGGAACACCCTGGTTAGACAGACAACCATTCACTCTCTTATTCACTCACAATGAACCTGAACAAACATGTTTTTGGAGGAAACCGGAGAAAACCCACGGTGACACGGGGAGAACATGCAAACTCCACCAGAGAGATCGGAGATGTTGATATGTCTGACCCGGGAGTCGAACCCACGACCTCCAGAGCTCTAACCACTCTGCTACCCTGCACCCTGTTTTCTATATACTAACTATACAGTGTTTGTTTGTTTGTTTGTTGTTGATGGAATCTCTATTAGTGCAGTCAGTATTTTAGTTATAAAAGTTATAAAATACAAAAATCATCTCTCTCCATTTCCATTCACACTGGATGTGTGACTCTGATCAGACGACGACGCTGGAGATGTGGAGGAGATCAACACTCACAAATATTCATCTGCTTTAATTTGAAATCAGTTTCAACCCAAAACTGCTTTAGGAACACTTCTCATTTCAAGAGTGAGTTGATCAGAAGCTTTGCTCTCTACCAAAGTTCTTAACTGGGTCTGGTCCCCGGAGCTGCTCAGACGTCTAAGTGGAAGAACACTGGAGCTTGTCTAATTCATTGGACTGACTTTTGTGTTCTGTTTGGGTTGGGTCTGTTTCTCATTGAGATCGTTCTAACTGTTAAAGTGAAGTCTGACTAGGTGTTTTGGTTCTAGGTGCCACTTTTAAAAGGTTCATGGCACTACTGACTAATCACATGACGTCAGACTTTTCCTGCCGCACATTCAGTCGTCACATAGTTTGAGATCACAGCCTACATTTAAACATTCAACATGATACTAAATATCACACAAACTTGGCACAAACCAAATGAAAGTGAAAGTGAAAGTAAAAGCTGAGTAAATCCTGTTTTCTGCTTTTTAAGTTGCACATGCATTCTTAGTACTGTAGTTCTCAAATGTAGGAATTAAAACAGGCCTCCTATGTTTTTGTTTTGTTGTAGTTAAAGCTTGATGTCAGATGAAGCTGGTCTGAGGTCAATCCGGTTTCCCTCAGTCTGCTTTAATGCTCTGTCGCTCTGGGATTCTCACAAAAGAGTTGCAGACACAATATGGACATTTGTTTAGTTTGAAAGGGGCAACAGAAAAAAGCAGATGCACATCCACTCTGAAGAGCGAGCAGGAACAAAAGAGAAGTGCTATTTTCACCCATCGTTTGTCCCAGGTGTGTGTATATCTGCTTTGAAAGAGCTCCGCAGGAAGGTTGACCGCAGAGTCGGAGTCGGAGAGTCACAACAGGACCAGACATGTTGCAGTGGCTCTCAGGACACACTGTTGAATCTGTCAGGTGTACGTTGTGTACCTCGCCGGTCCTCCTCAGTCCATGATCTGGTCCAGGTCTGCTCCCACGCTCATACACAAGCGGCTCCTCAGCTTACTGCTCTGTCGCCGGGCAACCGAGGGGCGGAGCAGAGCCGGCGAGGGGGCGGAGCCGTCACTAGTTCCCTCCTTGTCATCGTAAAGATCACCTGTGACACAGATTCACAGTAATAACACTTGTCTGGGTTATTTCACAGTCAGCCAATCACACGCCTGGTCCTGGTTCTAACATCAGGACTACAGTCACTTCAGACACAGGCAAACATGTATTCAAGCTACAGAAATCTGCTCACTTTTAGAGTCAAATACACAAAGATTTCACACAGAAAAGTGTGGGATTTAGTGATCTTTGGGGAAAAAAAAATCACCAGGACGATCTCAAACCTCCAGAAATAAAAGTCCTAAAGCCAGGAAGTCAAATGAACTTTAATGACATGAGTGCAGAGCATGAGCAGAACTTTCCGTTTTAAAGCAGAACTAAGTTGTTAAATGTCTCTGTAAGTCTCTGTGATGATGTTACAGAAGTATTTTGATCCTTCCCGACCCGAGCTGCTGTTCTGACAAACCCTGGCTCTGTGATTTGTAAAATGTGTTGTTTGGTTTGGAGTCAGTTGGCTGAGAGCTGCTTTAAAGCCAAGTGGTTTGGAAACTTTTAGCGACAAGCCGCCCGCGTGTGTGTTTGGTCTGAATGAGGCAGTCAGGGGTCAGGAAAAACAGTGTTTCCACAGGTTCAGACGGACCGAGGTAAAGAGAGGGTTGTTTCTTTGGACAGAGGAGGTGTGAAGGCTGGACTGTGAACATTCAGATGTCTTTGTTACACTAAAGAATTCATAAAAATCCGTATTTTGGCTTTGAGCGAGGTTCACTGGCACAAAATAGTCCATTATTTGGCCTGAAAGTGAGCTTAGAAAGCATTTTTATTTTTTTTCATATTACAGCATAAAATGTATTTTTCTCTTCAGAAAGTCCATAAGTATAGTTTTAACTTTCTAATTTGACTGAATGATGCAGATGACTTTTCACAGTGCACCTTTAAAGTTGTTGAAGCTCATGAGTTTTGTCTCAGCAGCTTCAAACAAAGAACGATCGGAGTTGATTTTTTTATTTAATAAACAATATTTAATAAAATACTGAAATAGTTTAATACAGTACATTCAAATCCTTTTGTTTGAATGTTTAAACTGTGGAAAAACATAATGTAAATGGTATGCTGGGCCAAACGAGTCGAGGCGTCCACACATGTTGGAGCACTAGAAGTGTCCGTGTGTCCAGCCGTGTCAACATGTGGCCACTTTAAGAAATGTCACGTGAGCAACACATCTACTGTGTCTTGTGGGTCACATGTGTCGACGCTGGAGAGAGTGTTCTGACGTCCCTCGTTTGAGTTTGACACACAAAGCTGTTTCTGAGCGTGAGGAAAGACTCTGAGCTGCACTGTCCGGCCAAAATGATCAGGGCCTTTAAATGTGCGTCTTGATAAAGACATAAGCAACTAAATAATGAATCACAAGCAAATATTTAACAGCAACAGACTGAAGTCGTAAAAGCTTGCTCATATATTGAGCAGTTATTAGCTCACTCGCACCTGGATTACATCATCTCATGTGTAGCTCAACTAGGAGAGCGGGTGTAGCTCTGTGTAAAATCTCATGAGAGTGCATTATGATTTTTTTCTTACTTTATTTGTGTGTGGAGGCATAAAATCACAAGTTTGGTACTTCTGTAAAGGGAAACGTTTCATATGTGTATGCAAAGTATAAAATAAAAATATAAATAAATATATAATAAGTATAAAATAAAAAGGTGTCTTCTGTTAGTAACGTGTCTTAACAGCACGTCACAGATTGAGCCAAATGGTTTACCGTGACTGCAGTGCATTTATCAAACACTTGATGGCCCTAGAATGCACCAACACAGAGTCTACACTGGGTCGACTCAGTTTGGGAAATGGGTACAGTTGAGGCGTCATCTACCATCACTAGTAAATGGTAAACAACAAAACAACATGTCTTCACCTGTGGAGTGATGCCAGGCCCTGTCTCCGTGTGAAGACGGTTCAGCCCGATGTCCTGGACCTCTCCTTCTCCTCCTGGACGTCCTCTCCTCCTGGACGTCCTGCTCCTCCTGGACCTCCTGCTCCTCCTGGACCTCCTGCTCCTCCTGGACCTCCTGCTCCTCCTGGACCTCCCTGCTCCTCCTGGACCTCCTGCTCCTCCTGGACCTCCTGCTCCTCCTGCTCCTCCTGGACCACCTGCTCACATAAACAGTGTGTTTCACGTGCCGGACTCTCCTGTGATGACACGTGTTCTGGATATTCTGTCTTCCTGGTGATGTCGTCGGTTCACAACTCTGCTCTGCTCAACCTATTTTCAGCTCAAATTTAGTGAAACTTCTTTCCTCACAAAAAAAAGAAAAGCATAGGCAACATTATTGCCTAAAGAAACAAGAGATGCACGAAGCCAGGACGTCACAACTGCCACAGCCAGAGGTGATACAAGAGTACACCAACGCCCGATAATACCACAGTAATCAGACAAATGTGACAAAGATTTAAAAATGGCTTAAGAGTTAATAAATGAACATAGTAACAAACATGAAAACACTATGCATTAAGAAAAAAAAAATGCAAAATTGTCCCTTTTGTCTCTATCGGAGGCAGTGGGAGCCCTCTGGTGGGGCCCCTTTTGCCTTAGGTGGTCCCAAGCCATTGCCTGGTTTGCCTGTCCTGTAGCAACGCCTCTGACCACAGCAACAAAGCCCACAGTCTCTTGGGGCGTTTCACTAGCCCTGTTAGTATCTACTCAACTCTGTTTCCACTTGACCTTTTTCTCCAGAAACAGGTACTTTTTTAGTACCTGCTTGTCCTCGGTTCTAACCAGGTCGAGCAGGTACTACCTTGGATAATTTAGTTGTGAATAGGACCACGCCCCCATCACACTCCAACCACACCCCTACGTCACCAGAAGCCTTCATATCCCAGCTCACACTCGTGTCTCAGTTTGACCCTGCCTCAGTCCACTCCTGTCTCCAGCTAGTGCTTTCATTTACTTCAGATTTTTTCAGCCCATTCCTACCACCCATTCCTTCCAATTTATTTAATCTCATCTCTTGCTACTTCAGTCTATCCACTCCCACTTGTGACACCCTGAGTCACGCCATTCCACCTACCGTCTCGTCTAACTTTACTGTATCCAAGCCATTTTGTCTCACGCATTCTATCCACGTCATTTCGTCCTGTGTTATTCCATTTACGCCATTTTGTTTCACGCCATTCCATCCATATCACCTTCTCTCACGTTATTCTGTCTATGCCATCTTAACTCACGTTTATCACCACGTCATTCCAATTCACGCCTCTACTCGCGCTCCAGGCTCCACCTCATCCAGATCATGACTTCCGTATTCCGGGGTATCTTTGTATCTTTGGGGGTTCGAGCTGTCAACACTAGGACACGTCTGGTCGCAGAACTTAATCTGCACCCTGGAGATTTGTTTCTAGTAACCACTTCCTGCAACTTTCCCTTATTCAACCTCATTGACATTCCAATCAGATGTAGCCAACCTTCCTCGAGCTCTTCCGTCAGATGACCTTGCCTATCCTCTGTAGCTCTGCATCGCTTCCCCTGCAAGTTCCGTCTTTTTGCAGGAGTACAAGCCAATCGAGCTGCCTCTGGACCGTCAGTCTTCTTCCGTCCATCCGCGACTTCTGCTTCTTGTCCTCCATATCCTCGTCTCGTTTCTGCTTCTCCTAGATTCTCCTTCAGCATGCCCACTCCATGCACCACCGTCCTCTGCCCCTCAATGTTTACTCCTGCCAGCTATTTTAATCAAGATTACACTATCATGTCGCTCCTCTACTTTATCCGTATTTGCCTCCAGACGAAGACCTTGCTTCTTGCCTCTGAAGCCTGACTGCTAACCATCATCACCGTCATTTACCTTTATGGCTCACCTCGACAACTTGAGATCATCTCTTGACGGCCGTCTGCTCACCTTCCAAAACACCCCTGAGTACCTCAGTTCCTGGCCTACTGCTTCTACAGTCAACATTACATCGCTGTCTACCTCGATAAGATATCCCGTGGCTCTTACCTCATTCCTACACTTTCAGCTCGCGTCGTCATTCAATCGCCACACAACTCTTACATTTTGGGGGTCTTGATCAGCCAGGCAGATCGCCGAGACAGAACCCCCACACTGAGTCTCCTTGCCTGGTCATCGCTCATCTGACTCCACGGAGCTTCAACATCAATATCTACTCAACAAACAATGTATAGCTATCTCTGTTTTGGTGTGGTCCTTAGTAACGAAGCTGTTCTAAGTGACACTGATGGCCAGACTACTGGTGGAATTCACGGTTACCAGGGTGTTGTATGAATATGAGTATTACTTTATTGTGGGCAGTTACTCTGGAGATAGCACCATATTCTAAAGAGTAAGTAGAGTACAGTAGAGTAGACTACAGTAGGTACTCACAGGGCCCATCAGTCATAATAACAGAACAGATGTGTTGTGTGAGGGCAGAACACACCTGTGTGAGACAGATCCTCACAGCTGCTCCAGGCCGACCCTCCGGACCTCTGCTCCGAGCCCTGCACCACACACACACCAGACACACAAGAGAGACACACACAGGTTAAATGAGGACCTCAAGTACACTGGTCCCATATGGGGACCTCACTTTTCTGAAAAAAATGATGTCGCCAAAACCAGTCTCATTTTTTTTTCTTGAACACAGAAGCCCAGAAAAAAGTGAACACAAAACTCCATTGTTTTTCCTGCTTTTGGAGATTTATGGGGACGTACCATACACACACACACACCACACACACACACACCAAGATGACGGAGAGATTTCTTTTATTTCTTTTTCTTTTTTCCTTAATCTACTATTGATCTACTTCATTAGTGCTTAACTCTAAATGAATTATCAGTATTATCAGTATTTAAATCAGTATATGACCTCTGACCTCTGTAACTGTCAAAAACACATTCCATTCTGACTAAACCAAGGAAAGCAAACATATATTTTGAGATTTTGAACCTATTCATTTTCTTGCAATATAGATTTTTCTCCAACACAGAGGCTCATTCAGGACACATTCTTCGATCGCTCAGCTCTAAAACAATAGGCTGTAGGCCTATTATTAGGCTTCACCAGGTCTTCCAATCCAAAAACTCAAGTCATGAAAAAACCTGAAAATCAGAAAAGGTGAGCTTACATAGTTTGGGAATGGAGGCGCTGGGTCTGAGCCTCGTCTGGGACCCGAGTCCAGGTCCTGGATGTGGATCTGTGGGACGGTCCTGGCTGGGGACACCTGCAGACACAGACACATGATGTTGGCTTTAGGTTCAGTAGGCTGTGTTCAGGTTGTAGAAGTCCAGAGAATGTGCTTAATAACATTGAAACATCGGGTGGTGGGTTTTGGATCTAAAAGATTGAAAACTAATCTTTTGTCAATAAAAATGTTTAGTTTGGAGCAAAAGTCAAACTTTGAGACAGAATATTGATTTATAGTTTCAAACAAATCTAAATAAATGGGACATATTAAAAGCTTTGGTCTGGTTTATGTTCATGAATGTCATTTTTCATTTGGTTTTGAAAAGGTTAAACAAAATCAAATCGAAAATAGAGATCAATCAATATGACTCAACATCATTATCAGAATTCTCAAAACAAGAGTTCATAGTAAAAAATACAAAAAAAAGTAGCCAATTGACAATAAAAAACTAAAGATTATGCACAGAACTTTGAGTTTAGTGTAGAAATGTCCTATTTCTGTGACGATAGGCTGCGTCCACATCCTCCAGGTCCAGAACGTCTCACACAGATGAAAGTCTAGTCTCCTAAAAACCACCAGACTGAAAATGTGTAAAAGAGATTGTAGACACTGGTTTGAAGAAGACAACCCGGCTCAGAATATTCTACCACTGCAGACCAGAGGTCAACAGTCAGCTGCCCCGGGGCAGACGGAGGGACACGTGGCTGCCACAGATTATCAGCACATTTACACAGACACACACGGTCACTATGGAAACTCTGACTACAATCTCCATAAACTAATCCTTACAGATGTTTGGGCTTTAGGTTGTGTTCAAACTGGAACGTGAAAGATCATTTCAATCTGGTGATGGACGGATTAGGCCTGAACACAAACGTTAGAGATGCTACGCTACAGTCCGTGATCTCGAAGCAGCGTCGAGCTTATGAACCTTATGAAAGTGTGGAAGCTCCGTTTCAACACAGGATTCATGGCTAAAACACGGGACCAGGACAAACGAGCTTCTTTACTTCACCGCTTCGTTTCAAATAGACTGATATGAGTCTTCTCCTGAATCAAATCTAAAACATTTGTCCTTCCTCACTTTCTGATACAAAACAATGTTACCTCTTTAAATTCAAGTACAAGCACTGAGGCAGACTATAATAATCCCCAATAATCCCCCAGTAGAGTGGGATCATATCGTATCAACAGCCTATTCAACTAAACAGCATAATAACAATATTATTATTTTTTAATGAAATATCTTTGATAAGACAAAGCAGATCCCAGCTCCTTAAAGATCCAAAGTGTATGGTTCATGTTTCGACCCCAGACTCCACATCAACATATCAATGTGCAGCAGTATTCTAATCACACGTTCTGCTTCAAACAGCTCATCTCCAACACTCCCAAACGTTTGTGTGAAACATGGAGACTGTAGTGATGTCATGACTGTCAGACAAGTGTGAACCTTTGTACAATGAAGAAGTGCAGAACTATCACATCATAGCCTTAGCTTTTGATTTTTAACTAGCGTTTTTTTTCTGTAAAGGATATAGCTACACATATTCAGTTTTTAAATATCATAAATGCTATAATTTGATCTAAAGTGTAATATATTGCTCAGAAACAGTTGCTAAAGGTTCACCTTGTGAGGACAGACAGCAGGCTCCTCCACTCTACGGAGCAGGACAGGAGCAGTGTCCAGGGCTGGTGTGGACTGGGACAGAGACAGACCCACTGTGGCCCTGCCCCACGGAACAGCCGAGTCAAAGGGAGCTGAGGCCCTCCTGCCCGACAAGGGTTCCTCCTCCTCCTCCTCCTCATCATCCACAGACACAGCGCTCCTGTAGCTCTGTCTGTGCCGAGCTCTGCGAGGACTTGCACACAAAGCCTGCTCAACTGGTCTGACCGAGGCTTCTCCCTGTCCCGGCATGTTCTGAGCCTGACACCGTGCCAAGTCCCGGGACTGAGGAGGGCCTGGTGGAATGTTCTGGGTCTGAGGAGGGCCTGGTGGAATGTTCTGAGTCTGAGGAGGGCCAGGTGGAATGTTGTGGGTCTGAGGAGGGCCTGGTGGAATGTTGTGGGTCTGAGGAGGGCCTGGTGGAATGTTCTGGGTCTGAGGAGGGCCTGGTGGAATGTTCTGAGTCTGAGGAGGGCCTGATGGAATGTTCTGGGTCTGAGGAGGGCCTGGTGGAATGTTCTGAGTCTGAGGAGGGCCTGATGGAATGTTCTGAGTCTGAGGAGGGCCTGGTGGAATGTTCTGAGTCTGAGGAGGGCCTGGTGGAATGTTCTGAGTCTGAGGAGGGCCTGGTGGAATGTTCCAGGTCTGAGGAGGGCCTGATGGAATGTTCCGGGTCTGGGGAGGGCCAGGTGGAATGTTCTGGGTCTGAGGAGGACCTGGTGGAATGTTCTGGGTCTGAGGAGGACCTGGTGGAATGTTCTGAGTCTGAGGAGGGCCTGATGGGATGCTCTGAGTCTGTGGAGAGAATGGGGACATTTTCTGAATCTGACGAGGCCCTGGTGCTATGTTCTGGATCTGAGGTCGGTCTTGTGTAATGCTCTGGGTCTGAGGAGGACCTGGTGGAATGTTGTAGATCTGAATAGGATCCCTTGAAATGGTCTGAGTGTGTGGACGGGTCTGTGGACTGCTCTGAGTCTGTGGACTGCTCTGAGAGAGCGGAGGGTCCCGGCTCGCTGACCCTGTGTGGGGAGGGTCGCGCTGCTGCTGTGGGGCCCTGACTGCAGCACATTCTCTGGGCTCTACAAGCATCACGGGAGAAACTTTGGCGTCTCCTCGGACGGGATCCGGGAGTCCCGCGGGTCCTTGTGGGGGCAGAGGCCACGGCAGAGGCTGGGTCTGTTTAGCAGCTTCAGGGCGCCTCGGGAGGACCGTGACAGCCGCCTGTGTGGGGAGAGAGGGCGCGGGGCTCCTGTTGTTGAGGATAATCCCCGCTGCCGGGAGCACGAGTGGCTCCGGGCTCTTGTCACGGCGTGTGTCCACATTCCAGTGCGGGCTGAGGCGCGCGTTCCCTCGGACAGCGCGCACAGGAGACTCCCCTCTGCTCACACCGGGGCCAACACCAGAGTGTCCGCCGAACCTGCGCTGTAGTACCACGTAGCTGACGCCGCCCTCCTGTTGGACACGCGCCACGGAGTTTACAAACCTCTTGAACTTTTCTCGGTTCCGGTCCCGGTCCGCGTGCTCCCGGAGGAAAGGCCGAAAGTGCAAGAGCAGCTCCGCGTTGGTCACGGATCCTCCGCGGCTCTGGAGGAAGTAGAGCACTGCGTCCTGCGTAAGCTCCGCCGCCATAGCGCTGCTCAGCGCGGGGCCAAAGTCCGGGAGCTGTGTCCCGGTAAAGCTCCGCCCACCGCAGGTATCAGCCGTCACCTGACGCACGGGGCACGTAGCCTAGCCTACTGTTACTGTTACTGCAGCTTCTCACTTCACTTCATGTCATTAGACATGTGTGTCATTTTAGTTCAGTTACAACAACTGTAGGATCCATTCTCTCCAGTATTTATATTACAACTTTTGCTGTTGTTTATAGAGGATACATAGTGCCACAATTCAATATAGAAATACACTATTAGGCCCAAATAATTCATTAAATAAAAAATATTTTGAAATAAATAAAGAAATCAATGAATAAATGCACAATTGAATATGTCAAAGTTCAAAGTTATCTTTATTGTCCCTTAGGGGACATCTCACAAAACATATAAACACAGTCAACAAACAAACAGACACATCAGATTCAATAGGAACATACAGGGATGTCACAGTGTAAAGAGAGACAAAAGAATGCACACATGTATACACATATTCAATGAAAAAATACTTGGTAACACTATAATAATGTCCAGATACAAATCATTTATAAATGTTAGTTAACCATTAAGATAACATTACCTGATCATCAGTAAATGATTAGATAGTATTTACTAATCATGAGCAAACATTTGTTAATCATTACTCCCGGCTCCTGTTCTAAAGTGACGACCATTTCTAGGTTTTCTGAAAAATCTATTTAGTGATGTACTGTGTTATCTGATTCTCCACATCAGCACCAGTCTCCCAAACCCCAATCCTAAACTTAACCAGAGAATTGTGCCTAAACGTAGCCAAACTGGTTGTTACTGTTTTCCCCTGGTGAGGTTGTTACGTCTCAAACAGTCACAGACATGTTGTTACGTCTCAAACAGTCACAGACATGTTGTTACGTCTCAGACAGTCACAGACATGTTGTTACGTCTCAGACAGTCACAGACATGTTGTTACGTCTCAAACAGTCACAGACATGTTGTTACGTCTCAAACAGTCACAGACATGTTGTTACGTCTCAGACAGTCACAGACATGTTGTTACGTCTCAGACAGTCACAGACATGTTGTTACGTCTCAAACAGTCACAGACATGTTGTTATGTCTCAAACAGTCACAGACATGTTGTTACGTCTCAAACTGTCACAGACATGTTGTTACGTCTCAA
This sequence comes from Mugilogobius chulae, assembly GCA_038363315.1. Lineage (NCBI taxonomy): Eukaryota > Metazoa > Chordata > Actinopteri > Gobiiformes > Gobiidae > Mugilogobius > Mugilogobius chulae. Next base: position 15,452,272 of record CM076409.1, read on the forward strand.
ACAGTCACAGACATGTTGTTACGTCTCAAACTGTCACAGACATGTTGTTACGCCTCAAACAGTCACAGACATGTTGTTACGTCTCAGACAGTCACAGACACGTTGTTACGTCTCAAACAGTCACAGACATGTTGTTACGTCTCAGACAGTCACAGACATGTTGTTACGTCTCAGACAGTCACAGACATGTTGTTACGTCTCAGTCACAGACATGTTGTTACGTCTCAAACAGTCACAGACACGTTGTTACGTCTCAGACAGTCACAGACATGTTGTTACGTCTCAGACAGTCACAGACATGTTGTTACGTCTCAAACAGTCACAGACATGTTGTTACGTCTCAGACAGTCACAGACATGTTGTTACGTCTCAGTCACAGACATGTTGTTACGTCTCAAACAGTCACAGACATGTTGTTACGTCTCAGACAGTCACAGACATGTTGTTACGTCTCAAACAGTCACAGACATGTTGTTACGTCTCAAACAGTCACAGACATGTTGTTACGTCTCAGACAGTCACAGACATGTTGTTACGTCTCAGACAGTCACAGACATGTTGTTACGTCTCAGACAGTCACAGACATGTTGTTACGTCTCAAACAGTCACAGACATGTTGTTACGTCTCAAACAGTCACAGACACGTTGTTACGTCTCAGACAGTCACAGAACCAGTGAAGGAGCTCACTTTGGTCTCACACTGGTTTACCTCAGAAGTGTAGCTGATCTAACCACTACATCACTGTAGAATAGAGCCGGAAGTAAGTGATAAGTAACTGTTTATTTATTATTAGTAAACACTATCTAATCATTTAGTCATGATTAGATAATGTTATCTTAATAATTAATTAACATTTGTAAATGATTTGTATCTGTACATTATTATAAAGTGATACAAAATAATTATTTACATAATTAATTCAATAATGTATTGAACAAATACATTTTTTCTAAATTACAGCTCTTAAATGTTTCTGACATTAATGTTCATCAAATATGTTCTTTTGTACTCGTGATAAAACATGGCAAATGTCCTTCCAGTTCTGCTAATTACTTTGTTAAGATGCAATCTTCATTCCTTTAATACCAGACATTCAGCAGAATATCCCAAGTCACATTTTCATTCCCATATCGTGGAGCAAAGCTTTGGAATAATTATGGTGAATATATGAAAATACCAAGCAGTAAAAGAAATATTACTCAATAAATAGAAGTGATTATTGTATTATATCAATAATAATAAATAACACAATAATAATGATTATGATAATAATAATAATAATAATAATTATAGAAATAATAAAACAATAATAATAAATAAAACATGATATTAAATAATGAAAACGAAGTACAATAGTAGTTATTATTATAACTTTATAATTTTTCAATGATGTAAATATTGTTGCATAATTCATGTTTTATGATGTGACTTGTGTTTATTTATTAATAACTAATCAATATGATATCATTATTTGAAACAGAAGTGATTGTTTGAGATGATGTGAAGATGTTTTTTACAGAGTTTGGCTTTCAATAGCCCTTCTGTCACATCCCTCACATTTTATTTACTTTTATGAACATTTCTGTATTTAATTTGTGAAAATAAACAAATAAATTATTAAATAAATGATTAAATACTTAAATAATTAAATAAATAATTAAATGTGTCAAAAAGAAACATTAAAAATATATATTTATTTATTTCACTATTTCATTTTACATTTAATGATGGTGCTGCGATCTTGAAAATAATCTGTCAGTCTCACTCATCAAACTCAGTGGGCGGGACTTCCTGTGCTCTGGATCAGTCCATTTCTGTGCGGGGGTTTCTCCCTGGTTCATGTCCCACTTGCTCTCGCTGATATGAGTGCCCTGTCTCCTCCTGCAGTTCTGATCGTGCTCCGGGTGCCTTTCATAGCGTTTGCCGGGGACATATCACCGTTTTCTGAGGGCCTACAGCCCCTGAGCGCTCCGTAGAAGCGCCGCTCCAGACTTTTGACTTTACTGACGGGACAGATCATCGGTCCTGGAGCTGACGCAGAGCCAGACACAGCACCTGAGAGCTCCAAACACCCATCCAAGCTTCTCGTTTTCCCGTGGACAGATACGTGACCTGGGCCTGGGGTACGTGCTGCAGCAGGTGGGTTCTGGGCCTGTGACACTCGCTCACCGTCTGCGACGAGGCAACAGCCTCTCACGGTTCAGTCTGAGGCTCGGAGGGACAATGAGCCGCTGAGAGCCTTTATGGTTGTGTGGACAGGAGAACATGGGAACAACCCTCACTCGCCGTGGTACGAGGTGTTCTGTGTTCGATGTTTGGCTCCACAACTACAGCTGGAGCTGTAGTGCTCCCTCAAGACAGAAGTCTGCAGGCGCTTCTACAAGCGCTCAGGGCTGTAGCTGGCTCCACATCCCCAAAAAAGGTGATATGTCCCGGCAAACGCTACGAAAGGCACCCGGAGCACAATCAGAACTGCAGGAGGAGACAGGACACTCATATCAGCGAAGCAAGTGGACATGAACAGGGAGAAACCCCGCACAGAAATGGACTGATCCAAGCGGAGAGTCCGCCCACTGAGTTTGATGAGTGAGACTGACAGATTTATTTCAAGATTGTAAATATAAAATGAAATAGTGAAATAGTGAAATAAAAAAAAATATTTTTTAATGTTCTTTAAAATATTATTGACACATTTATTTATTTAATACATTATTTATATAATTATTACCAAATGTAATTACTGAAGTATATTATAATTTATTTAATGATTTATTTGCACAATACATTATTTAATTAATTATATAAATAATTATTTATTCATTTAAATATTAAATTGTATATTTAATAATTGATTTATTTTATTTCAAAATATATTTATTTAATGGCATATTCCTCCATAGTTGTTGACCTTTTGAGTTTTGTTTTTCTTTACACTGATAAGCCCGCCTCTTTGTACTGATAAGCCCCGCCTCTTTGTACTGATAAGCCCCGCCTCTTTGTACTGATAAGCCCCGCCTCTTTGTACTGATAAGCCCCGCCTCTTTACACTGATAAGCCCCGCCTCTTTGTACTGATAAGCCCCGCCTCTTTGTACTGATAAGCCCCGCCTCTTTACTGATAAGCCCGCCTCTTTTATAAAAATTGACATGAATAGATTTTAAATCGTTTTGTTGTTGGAAAACAGTTCCAAGACCATCGTGAAGCAGCTGGTCTAACCCTACAGACCCACAAACCTGCAGGAACCAGTCCAAACGCTTCAGGTCAAACCAACAGTCAGAGATATGGTGCCTGGATTTGGATTGTGACAGTTCCTCTGTTTTGTTTTAGGGCCAACTTAAAAAGGTTTAGACAGAGCTCATGAAGAAGTCTTTTCTTACATTATTTGTCCCAAAATGAATGTGCACTAGTGTTGTCATGAAAGATCTGCTCAGAAATGCACTTGATACACAAAACAAAACAAAAAAAAGCAGCGTTTCTTTAAGACCTGAATGAAAAAAAATGCAAAGTTCTGAATAATATTAGACACATTTTCATTTTCTATTTTTTGTATATAATTCTGACGACAAGAAGATGAAGGAAAATCATGTGGCTATTTCACTCGTCATATTTATGCAACACATTGTTTAAAGTAATGGTCTTGTCACATGAGGCGTTATGAGCAAAAAGTGTACAAAACAAGCAACAAGTCAGTAAACTCATGTGCACAGAGACAAGTTTGATCCTTCAGCTCAATGATGAGTAAAGTGTAAGTACATGTACCACAGTTTGAGAAACACAGCTTTAACTCATTTTGTGAAGCTAAGACAAAGACTGAAGTAAACTGAACTCATTGGCCTCTTGAGTTTTACAGTGAAAGGACCTCACAGAGCCCACGTCCACAGCAGGACCTCACATCCCAAACACCCCCCCCCCCCCCACACACACACACCATCTACACAAAACACCCCCCCACACACACACACACTCCGTCAGACTTAAGCAGAAGTGTACAGTCAGTTCTCCTGCAGTGTAGAGTGGACATGTGCTACTTCCACTTCGTCCACAGAGGAAGCCAGGCCAGAGGCTGTGTCACTAAATAAACAAAGTCAAAGTGACGTGACTGTGACAGGGCAGTCCAGGGGGGCGGGGCTTGAGTGCCATGTGGGCGGAGTCTGTGAGTGTGACAGGAGAGCCAGGCCCACTCGGCTCCAGCCCTGAGCCTGAGTCACCTCCAGAGGAACCGTGTCCAGGAGGAGACTCAGCTGTCCTGGTGCTGCCGGATCACGTCCTCCAGGCGTCTGTGTGAGATGAGCAGAGCCGGAGTCCTGCTGACCAGGCTCTGGTACAGCCTGAGCCGCGCCGGATCCAGGCTGCGGCGCAGGAACGCGTGGACCGTACACTGCCTCTGCTCCAGGTGCTCCCGCAGCTCCAGAGCGTCCTGAGTCTGACGCAGAAGGAGGCTCCGTTTGTGAGCCAGAGAGTCCTGAAACACACACAGGATCAAACAAGCTCACATATCTGCTCATGGATCAAGATAGGTAAGAAAATGCATACAAATACTTATGTTACTGGTAAAAGAGTTTATTGTTGTTGTTTGTTTTAAGAACCAAATGTGTTTACTTGTTTTTAATGCAAAAAGTCTTGTTTCATTTGGCACAGACAGATCATTTTACTGAACAAGTCAAACCTGCTAAACTCAAGATAAGATGTTCTTTAATCATGACATGTAACTTGCCCATATATTATAATATTTTTTCTAACTAAAATAGTTTTTTTTTTTTTATTTACATGTGTTTAAATGTTTAATCTGAATAAAAACACTGCACTGGTTTTAACACAAGCTGAGCTGAGGCACCTTACTGTATATTTTGTTCTATTTTTTACTAGTGTACTTTTTTAATCAATGTTTTTTATTATTGTGCATGTGAAGCACTTTGGGCATCCCCTGTTGTTGTAAATGTGCTTTACAAATAAAGTTGACATTGACATGTGTCTAATGTCATTTTGAAGGAACTGCCATATGTCTTATTCTAAAACCCTTTTCTCTCAGCGCTCGACAGACTTTAGACTTTGTGCGATTAATGGAATGGGATAACATGGAATATACGAGCCCCGATCTGTGCAGAGAGGCAGCTTACCCAGAGCTCAGTGCTGCCCTCTGCTGGCTCCTGTCGGGCTAATGCCTCCAGAGAGCGCTCCACTCGGGCCAAGCGTCCACACAAGGACAGCAGCAGATTCACCACTCGCTCCAGGTCACCTGCAGCACAGAGAGAAAGAGAGAGCCACTGGATGACAGGAGACACAGCCGCTCTGACCTTTGACCCCCTGGAGTCACCTGTCAGCACTCGTTATAAACATGTGTCCTTGGTGATTTGTAAAGTCTTTTCAGTGTTTTCAGAGACACACACAACTTTATTCATTTTAGACTGACGTAATAAAAAACCCATATAAGTCCAGAAGTGAGCTATTTTGAATCTAAACTGTGATACCGATGAACAGGCGGTACTTGTCCCGTTGTCCTTCCTCACAGCGCTCTTGTACCCAGGCGTCCACTCTCTGTCCCAGCTCTCTGTGGGCCTTCAGCTCAGCGCTCAGGATCTTCTTCTCTCGTTGCAGGCTCTCGATGCAGCTCCTCAAAGCGTCGCACAGCTCCACCTAGAGGCAGCACAGCTCGGGTCAGCGCAGTACAGAGTTGGAGCAGTGAGCTTGGGTTCAGGGTCGGTACCTTCCTGGAGACGAGGCTGTGATCGTGTCTCTCACTGGGCTCTGAGCGGACGTCAGCTGGCCTCTGGCTCCTAAACACAGACACACTTTTTACCTACTGTTTCTATTTGGAATGGATTGAAACAAATCCTGGAACTGAAAAATGATTTGCAACAACAATGTGTTTTAAAAATAGTGTAAAATCAGGCTTCCAAAAGTGTAATCTAGGTGCACCCCAGGGATCCATTTTGGGCCCACTGCTTTTCTGTTTCTACACAAATGATTTTCTACAATTAGAGATGCTCGTAAATGAAAGATACTAACAGCCAATGTACGTGGATGACACATTTATGTAGCAGGAGGAACCCCTAAACAGGCAAGGCAAAAGTCAGCTCAGTAAACATGAACACGTGTGCAGCCAGCAGACGACTGGCACAGACACACACTTACCCCGGGCTCACACTGCATCCAGTCCAACTCCAGTGCAGTCACCGGAGCAGTCTTGCTACAGTGGGTGACTCACATTAGCTGCGGTGGTCTACAGTCCTTCTGCAGCCACAGGCTCTGCTGCCGACTTTGCCAGAAGTTTTGGGCTGATTTAACATCAGTTCACTTTCTGTTTGATTTTTCGCCTCATAATGGATAACCTGTGTGTTACATAATTGTGTAAATATTGTATTTTGGCGTATTTTCTACTATTAGTGGTAATGTAACGATTTTAATTTAAAAAACTAGGCCTACTGGATTCACTTCACCCGCACTCGTTTGGTTTCCTGTTTGGGAGCACCGGACTGGCTGTACCGGAGACACCGGACTGAACTGTACGCCCTGTGAGGCACTCTCGGACTTTTCAAGTTAAGTCTCAGGTGGCTGCACCAGAGTTGGACTGGATGCAGTGTGAGCCCGGGGTTTAGACCAAAGAGTTTATTTAAAAAACAGGTCCCGAGTTACAAAAAAAAACCCACAAAAAAACCCCAAAAACATGTCCAGTGCAGACCTTTTGTCTAAAATCTGACTACAAGTGTGTTTTAGCTATAGTTTAATATACATAACATGGTTAAAAGTTAAAATACCATTAAGGAACCAGTAACTGTTCCCTTGTGCAGGGGTTCTCAAACCCGCTATTGTTCGACACAGTGACGTCATAGTTAAAGTAAGATGATTAAATCATGCTTTTTTATCAAACTGTAAATGAATGATTAGTTTCTCCTAATTCCTCTATTTATTGGAAATGTTTCTTTCAAATACATGTGTCATAAACCACAGCTGCGAGCAGAACAAACAACACCAGGAGCATCAGCAGAACAAACAACACAGGAGCATCAGCAGAACAACACACCAGGAGCATCAGCAGAACAAACAACACCAGGAGCATCAGCAGAACAAACAACACCAGGAGCATCAGCAGAACCAGCACACCAGGAGCATCAGTAACACCAGGAGCATCAGCAGAACAAACAACACCAGGAGCATCAGCAGAACCAGCACACCAGCAGTCAGTCTGAGCTGGACAGTTTGTTCTTGCCTTTAATGTGAGTGTTTAGTGAAGTCTACCTCTGAAGCAGACGGGAGAACAGACACCTGTCATGGTCCAGGCCATCTTTGTACTTTTGGGACAACTTTGAAAACAGCTTGTTGTTTGGAAAAATCTCCAGCAGGACATCCACTGTAGATACGCCCCATGTGTCCCTCAGGGGCAGCAGAGAGCGATCACTGTGGACCTGAGGGACACAGGGAAAAGACAAACTTCTGTAAGACAAAGAGAAGTAGAGATGAATGAGTCCTGAGAACGCTCAGAGAACTGCTGCTAATCGACAGCTTTGATAAATACTAGGAGACTGTAGCCTACCTCAGGAAAAAAAAACGTATTGTAGTTTAATATTTAATGAAGGGACAATGCACACTGGGATTAGAAACAGGACAGAGTCAGATAAATACTCAGTATGCAGGACTATAGCCTGGCTAAACTAAACTTACACTGAACGCACAACCTCTGAGGCTCGTCTGGGTCTCATAGAACTTTATATGTCTCTCACCAAGGTCCTGAGAAGCTCCTGGACCCTCTGCTCCTCTGGGCTCTGTCTCCGCACAGGCACAGGCTCATAGTCCAGCACCAGACTGTCCTCAGGGGCCAAATCTGAGGGACGGGGCGGGCTTTTCAAAGAGAGAGAGGACACAGAGGACACAGGGGAGCAGGGAGAGAGGACACAGAGGGAGCAGGAAGAGAGGACACAGAGGACACAGGGGGAGTAGAGAGAGAGGACACAGAAGGACAGGACACAGGGGAAGTAGAGGACACAGGGGGAGCAGGGAGAGAGCACACGGGGGAGTAGAGAGAGAGGACACAGAGGACACAGGGGGAGCAGAGGACACAGGGGGAGCAGAGGACATAGGGGGAACAGAGGACACAGGGGGAGTAGAGGACACAGGGGAAGTACAGGACATAGGGGGAGCAGAGGACACAGGGGGAGCAGAGGACACAGGGGAGCAGAGGACACAGGGGGAGCAGAGGACACAGGGGGAGTAGAGGACATAGGGGGAGCAGAGGACACAGGGGGAGCAGAGGACACAGGGGGAGCAGAGGACACAGGGGGAGCAGAAGGAGAAGTGCTGGAAGGGGGAGACACAACAAGGCATGAGACAATGCAAAATGCAGCTGGAGCAGAGTTTTGTTGGACTGGTCATGATTAATGTAAAGGTAATGTACTGTTTTGTTCATGTTAAAATCTTTGCAGAAGTCCCTCGTACCTGTTGTCCCAGTCAGCTCTGTGGACACTGCTGCTGCTTCTGTCCTCAAGTACTACTGGCTGAGTTTCCTTCCGAGGCTGAGGCAGTTTTTCAGATCCACCTACAGCCCTCTGACGGTCACTTGTTTCATATTTAATGGCTGTGTCCCGGCCTGCGAGTGTCTCGGGTTGGACTGAAGGGGACAGGGGGTTGGACTGGGGGGACAGGGGTTGGACTGAAGGACAGGGGGTTGGACTGAAGGACAGGGGGTTGGACTGAAGGGACAGGGGGTTGGACTGGGGGGACAGGGGTTGGACTGAAGGGACAGGGGGTTGGACTGAAGGGACAGGGGGTTAGACTGGGGGACAGGGGACAGGGCAGACCCACAGAGGCAGCCAGTGTAGAGCACTCACTGCGCCGCGGTCTCTCTCGACGAGGGACAGACACCAGGAGTGGCCCTGGAGCTGAACCAAAAGCAAATCATGAAACCGATATTTGTATCTATTTCTAAACCTTTCTAAAAATGTTTAAATAATGTTGATGGTATGAATGTGTGTATTTCTCAAGCATGTTTAGTTTAGTTTAGTTTAGTCTTTATTTGAAGGGACAATGTACAGAGACATAATGCTCATAAAACAAAGATGATCTGCACCAGATTATAGCTACACAGCTAGTTTCCATCTGCATCCCTGAGGAACAATACAAAATACAATGCAATATTCGTTGTATGTATGTAGATGTGTACCTGCTGTGGGAGACCCATCTGCAGCTCTGAAATACACACACACTTTTTATAATAATTCAGTTATTATTTAATCTTTATTGAGGCAGTTGTTAGTGTAAGAGGAGCGAGTTACCTGTGCAGAGCCAAACTCCTGTTCTCAGAGCTGACCTGAGCCCTTCCAACCTGAAACACAAACACATGCTTCTCAGGGTATCACACTGACGAGTATCTGCCTCTGGGACGGTCCTCGGGGTATCTGCCTCTGGATACCCCGAGGACTGTCCAGCACTTTGGGGTAGTGCTGGCTGTTTTGTAAATGTGCTTTATATATAAATACCTGCTCATCAGCGTCCCAGTCTAGGTTTGAGGACAGGGACTTGTTTCTCCTCTCCAGTCTTTGAGATGGAGGACTGTCCAGCTCCTGGGACTGGGACAAAGATTGACTGAGGGACACAAGTGGAGACTGGTGGACACTTTTACCCACAGACACAGCTGAATCCACACTGGACAAAGACGGAACAGAGTATACTTAGAGCTGGGCAGTATTTCACATTTAGATCAAAATCATGAATGTTGTTTTCAACATTTACAAAAAACTGTGTGGTGGGAGTGTGTGGTACTTTGGCGGGAGTGTGTGGTACTTTGGCGGGAGAGTGTGGTACTTTGGCGGGAGTGTGTGGTACTTTGGCGGTTGGTGTGCAGGGGCCAGTGGAGCTGTGACTCGTCCTGGGTAAAACACAGTGCTGCGGGCCATGTGCCGGTCTCTCCTAGGAGCCAGGGGGACACTCGGGGGTCCTTTCCCAGACCAGGAGTGCTGCTGCTGGGGACTGTCTTGTAGAGACATCAAGCTGGGGAATTTCACCAGGCCTAAAGAAGAGTCTGACAAAACATAACACACACATTTTTATTCAGGTGGAAGTTATGATAAGGCACTAATTTGTGTAAATATTGAATCACAAAAATATGGAATGAATATAAATAAATTATTACTGAACCTGACAAACAAAACAAAAGTAATAATGGTTGGTAACTACAAAAAATGTGTCATATTTTTATCTTAAATTGGTCACCATATAAATTTGAATATTTCAATGATTTTTTTTTTGTTCTAAACCATATTTTCAAAAAGTCATTTAATTTTGCTAAGCCCAGTGTCATGTCAGGCACTGTATATTGTCAGAGGACTCTCTATGGGACAAACTGGTCACCTGTTGAGCCTGTGTATGATGCTTTGAACATGGTCTGTAGTGTTTGTGTGTGTTCACCTGCAGGAGTGTGGAGGGGCTGGAACACTGCGCTGTGAGGTCTTCTCTGGCTGCGCTCACGACCTCCGCCCACCAAACCCTCAAACATCCTCCTGCGGTCAGCCACACTCGTATCTGAAGGAGCCAGACAGGTAAATACACGTTACTTACAGTGCAAACATTCAAACAATAACTTACAACAAATGAACTTAGTTGAAGAAATAACAGCTAAAGCGATACTGTGTCATTTTCTGGAGGTAGAAAATATCCTGCATGATCCCATGAACAGTCTTTATGGAGGTAGCAGAGGTGGAGACTCGAGTCGCACTTTTCATGACTTGTGACTTACTTGCCCTATGGTCCCTCAAGACTTGACTTGTGACTTGAACATTAGTGACTTGAGACTTGTGACTCTTTACTTGACATGACTTGTGGATGACTTGACAAACATAAACCACATATGCGCTCACGTTCTTGATTCTTGCGCTTCTCTGCATGAAGGACTACAAATAAACGCGTTGCGGACATGCAACTGGCAAGGCTACACATGGAGAGAAATATAATTCAGTTTGCCACAAAAAACTTTATCTGCATAGAGAAGAAAAGGAGTGCAATCTGCAAGCTATAAGTAAAAAGTACATGATTCAACGTCACCAAATTGTGTTTGCCATTAAAACAAGACCCACAAGTAAGTTATGAACAATGCAATGAAAAAACAAATGTAAAGAAAAATTATTGTATTTTACTTCAAAAGTGTACTGTGCAACTTCTTTATTGCAAACAACTTTACTTTGAGCGAGCTTGCATGATCACAAAATGTACTTCTTTTGGTCCAGAGGAGAGCCTCCTCTTGCAGGCTGGTTCTGTATCTGTATTTTCTGACATTGCAAAAATATTTATTCTCATCCAGAATGTCCCAAAGTATGCTTTTAACTTTCTATTTTTACTAAATTGTGTAGTTGACCAGAAATTTACACTTAAATAAAAAAAAAAAAAAATCCATGCAAGTAATTTTGTATTGGCACCTTGCTGGAAAAATTGTACTGAATGCAAAAAGTTGTATTATAAAATTTGGCTAAGAAAAAAAAAATGTAATGACTTGCCATGACTTGATGACTTGACTTGACTTACATGACAAAAAGCTACGACTTGACTTGACTTTCTTGACCCTGATGACCTGATGACTTGGACTTACTTGTGACTTGAAAGTGACTTACTCTCACGTCTGGCAGTTAGGTACGTTTTATAGCATAGTGTGATTTATCAGAGCTAAAGGATCAATATTTACAAGGAAACAAGCACAAATATTTGTAAAAAATGTTACACAAACAACTCTAAAACTGATCCAAACGATACCTGTCACAGAAATTAAAATGCACAATAAAGCTTATTATTTCAACTAAGTGAAGGGTCAAACAAGTACTGTTTCTCTGAGGCCGCTCCAGGCTAAAGAAAGAGAACGCTTTTGTCTGTATTTTAACCAACTGAGATTCACAGGAGCCCCACACCTAAAAGGTCCTAGAGCACGTGTGACAAACACATGACCCGGGGCTACAAAGATTAGTAAGGTTAATTTTTGTTACAAGCGGCCCTTCGAGGATAACCACGATGCCAATGTGGCCCTTTGTCAAAATGAGTATTCTGTTCTAAAGCTCCTAAACACCACCTGAAGAGTAAAGAGCTGGTGTTACCTCCTGCTCGTCGGAAGAGCACCGTGCTGCTGTCGGACTGACTCAGGCCAATCTCATGCATGCACTCAGGCTCAGAGAAGGACCTCTTCCTCTGGTCCCACGTCAGCCGCTTCCGTCCACAGATCCTGGTGAGAGGCGGGGGTCCTGAGGCGGGTCCTGACGTTGGTCCTGGGATGGTTTCTGAGGCGGGTTCAGACAGGGAGCCTGAGTTGGGTGCAGGCGGGGGTCCTGAGGTGGGTCCTGTGGTGGTTTCAGGCAGAAGTCCTGGGGCAGGTTTGGGCAAGGGTCCAGCCACAGCAGAGGGCCTCAGAGTGAACACTACTCCATGAGGCTTTGGCAGTGTCTTGGGGCCTGTCCTCTCTGGTATGGGCAGCTGTTTGGGCTCTTTTTTGTCCACGTTTGAGTGCACTTTTGGAGGCACGGGTGGTGCAGGCAGAGGCCCTGTGGGAGCACACAGTACATTTGTGCTTCTGAAGGATGAGGATGGAAGCATAGAGCCGGAGAGTCTCGGAGATCTTGGTGTGAACTAAAAAAGAAACTTTATCAATGTTCTCTACATGAAAACTATCCTATTAAGGCAAGTTGAGGGAACAAAGTCACCAAGGACACATTTAAAGTGTATATGACAGGTTGGACCATATTTTAAGAAAAACACAGTGAACATGATTATATTTAAGATTTCACCAAACAATTTGTTGGCAATTTTTATGAGGTTTGGAGTTGTATTTTGTCCAGCAAATATTACATATGCAGAAATGAACCCACAACTGTTACTTGTTTTGTTTTGAGTTTTATTTACTGTCTCTCGCTCTTTCAATGGCTCATGAACATAAATATTAATAAAACATGTATGATGTTCTTGGTGTTGGTGCAGATGTAGATGTGTGCAGACCTGTTCTTGGTGTTGGTGCAGATGTAGATATGTGCAGACCTGTTCTTGGTGTTGGTGCAGATGCAGATGTGTGCAGACATGTTCTTGGTGTTGGTGCAGATGTAGACGTGTGCAGACTTGGTGTTGGTGCAGATGTAGATGTGTGCAGACATGTTCTTGGTGTTGGTGCAGATGCAGATGTGTGCAGACATGTTCTTGGTGTTGGTGCAGATGCAGATGTGTGCAGACTTGGTGTTGGGGCAGATGTAGATGTGTGCAGACATGTTCTTGGTGTTGGTGCAGATGTAGATGTGTGCAGACATGTTCTTGGTGTTGGTGCAGATGTAGATATGTGCAGACCTGTTCTTGGTGTTGGTGCAGATGTAGATGTGTGCAGACCTGTTCTTGGTGTTGGTGCAGATGTAGACGTATGCAGACTTGTTCTTGGTGTTGGTGCAGATGTAGATGTGTGCAGACCTGTTCTTGGTGTTGGTGCAGATGTAGATGTGTGCAGACCTGTTCTTGGTGTTGGTGCAGATGTAGACGTGTGCAGACTTGGTGTTGGTGCAGATGTAGATGTGTGCAGACATGTTTCTATTTTTTTTTTATCTATTTATTTATTTATTTGAATTAGGACAGTGCATATTAATCAATGTTTCAGCAGCAGCTTCAACATAAATATGCCGGAATTAGCAAGATTGCTAAATTTCATCCGGTGTCCTAAGGCAGGATAAAACAGTTAAACATACAATACATAAAACACAAATTTACATACACAACACATTTTAGACATTAGAATACATTTACAATATAAACAACAGGCCAGAGTCTAAAGTGCCCAAGAAAAAAAGTATAGTTCATCTGTGGCTGCAGGACTGGTTGTTTTCAGCCATTGTTTGAGAGATGTTTTGAAGTTTGGATAATTAGTACAGTTTCTAACCTGCTCTGGCAGCGTGTTCCATAGTTTTGTGCCTCTAATAGACACCACTGTTTGGCTAAATTTTGTTCTGCGCCTTTGTACATTACAGTCTCCTCTCGTCGTTGCCCTGGTGCCCATTCCAACAATGTTTTTTTACTTATAAATCTGTTAACGGGGGAGGGGCAAGCCCATTCAGAACTTTAAACACCAGACAGGCATCCATGAACATTTGATAATTTACAAAATCTAAAATGTTATACTTACTTAAAATATTACAATAATGATAACGTAAGGGCTTCTTGTCCAAAATTTTCAGTGTTCTCTTATACAGAGACTTGAGGGGCTTTAAAATGCTTTCATTTGTTTGAGACCACGTGGTTTGACAATAAGTTAAATGACTAAATACCATTGAGTGCATGTAGGCCTTTGCTGATTCAATATTTAGACAAGGCCTTATGTGTTTAAAATTTGACAGGTTAAATTTAATAATATTAGACATTTTCTTTACATGATGCTTAAAAGTTAAATTAGAATCAAAAATTACGCCAAGGTACTTAAACTGTTCAACTACTTCTAAGGGTTCTCCATTGACCAGAACTGATGGTTGTTCACACCCTGTTGGTTCACGTGAAAAAAACATACAGACTGTTTTCTTAGTGTTGAGATGCAAACAAGAGCCTTGGAGCCAGTGAGAAACTGGCACCATGGCTCCAGAAAGGATTGCAGCAGCTTCGGCCTTTGTTTTTGCATGAACATACAGAACTGTGTCATCTGCATATAATTGTATTTTTATATTCTTGCATACATTTGGCAGGTTATTAACATACAGACTAAACAAGAGTGGCCCCAAGATTGAGCCTTGGGGGATTCCGTCTGTACATGTAAGAAATGATGATTGATAATTTTCAATTTGTACAGCTTGTTTTCTGTCAAGGAGATATGATTTCATCCAGCAGAGGGCACTTTTGGAAAAATTAAAATAAGTTAACTTGGCAAGAAGAACATTGTGATTAATAGTGTCAAAGGCACGTTTCAGGTCAAGGAAAACTGCCCCCACAAAGCCTCCCTTGTCAAGCAGTTGTTTAATATTTTCCAGGAAATAACAAGTGGCTGTATCGGTGGAGTGATATTTCCTAAATCCAAACTGCATTGGATGGAGAGTAGTTTGGCAATTGTCAAGGTGTGTAGTTAGTTGTGTTACAACCCATTTTTCTAGTATTTTTGATATAATAGGTAAGATACTTATTGGTCGGTAATTCTCTGGCTTTGTTTTGTCTCCTGACTTAAAAACAGGGATAACCTGGCAATCTTCCATGTTGTTGGTACTATGCTATGTTTAATAGATAAATTGATCAAATGTGCAACTGGGCCTGCAAGGACATCTTTATTTTGTTTAATTAAATGACTAGAGAAGCCAAACGTATCTTTTGCTTTAGAGTTTTTTAGGGATGAGATTATTTTTAATACAGCAGGAACTGAAATTTCCTGAATAGTAAATATTGGTTTACTGGTGTCAATAGATTTGCATTCAATATCTGAACATTTCAATTGTCTTGTTAAATCTTCAATTGAGCTAATAAAAAATCCATTAAAACTATTAACAATAATATCCAAGTTGTCAATTAGGGTGCCATTTATTTGAAGCTGAAGCTCTCCAGTATTGTGATCTTTTTTACGTCCTAATAGTTTATTTAGTTGTTTCCATAACAGTTTTCCATTTCCATTTGCCTTATTAATTGAATCAATAAAGAAGTTTGCCCTGGCTTTACGCATCTGTTTAATAACCTTATTTCTAAGAGATGTGAATATCTGACGGTCACTTGTCATTTTGGTTTTCAAAGATTTCCTTAATGCGTTGTCTCTCTCTTTCATCAAACTTCTAATGTTCTTGGTGTTGGTGCAGATGTAGACGTATGCAGACCTGTTCTTGGTGTTGGTGCAGATGTAGATGTGTGCAGACTTGGTGTTGGTGCAGATGTAGATGTGTGCAGACTTGGTGTTGGTGCAGATGTAGATGTGTGCAGACTTGGTGTTGGTGCAGATGTAGATGTGTGCAGACTTGGTGTTGGTGCAGATGTAGATGTGTGCAGACTTGGTGTTGGTGCAGATGTAGATGTGTGCAGACTTGGTGTTGGTGCAGATGCAGATGTGTGCAGACATGTTCTTGGTGTTGGTGCAGATGTAGACGTATGCAGACCTGTTCTTGGTGTTGGTGCAGATGTAGATGTGTGCAGACTTGGTGTTGGTGCAGATGTAGATGTGTGCAG
Source organism: Mugilogobius chulae (assembly GCA_038363315.1). Taxonomy (NCBI): domain Eukaryota; kingdom Metazoa; phylum Chordata; class Actinopteri; order Gobiiformes; family Gobiidae; genus Mugilogobius; species Mugilogobius chulae. The sequence continues at coordinate 15,468,398 of CM076409.1, forward strand.
ACATGGTGTTGGTGCAGATGTAGATGTGTGCAGACCTGTTCTTGGTGTTGGTGCAGATGTAGATGTGTGCAGACTTGTTCTTGGTGTTGGTGCAGATGTAGATGTGTGCAGATGCAGATGTGTGCAGACATGTTCTTGGTGTTGGTGCAGATGCAGATGTGTGCAGACCTGTTCTTGGTGTTGGTGCAGATGTAGATGTGTGCAGACTTGTTCTTGGTGTTGGTGCAGATGTAGATGTGTGCAGACTTGGTGTTGGTGCAGATGTAGATGTGTGCAGACCTGTTCTTGGTGTTGGTGCAGATGTAGATGTGTGCAGACTTGTTCTTGGTGTTGGTGCAGATGTAGATGTGTGCAGACCTGTTCTTGGTGTTGGTGCAGATGTAGATGTGTGCAGACTTGGTGTTGATGCAGATGTAGATGTGTGCAGACTTGGTGTTGGTGCAGATGTAGATGTGTGCAGACTTGGTGTTGGTGCAGATGTAGATGTGTGCAGACCTGTTATTGGTGTTGGTGCAGATGTAGATGTGTGCAGACTGTTCTTGGTGTTGGTGCAGATGCAGATGTGTGCAGACTTGGTGTTGGTGCAGATGTAGATGTGTGCAGACTTGGTGTTGGTGCAGATGTAGATGTGTGCAGACTTGGTGTTGGTGCAGATGTAGATGTGTGCAGACTTGGTGTTGGTGCAGATGTAGATGTGTGCAGACCTGTTCTCGGTGTTGGTGCAGATGTAGATGTGTGCAGACTTGTTCTTGGTGTTGGTGCAGATGCAGATGTGTGCAGACCTGTTCTTGGTGTTGGTGCAGATGTAGATGTGTGCAGACATGTTCTTGGTGTTGGTGCAGATGCAGATGTGTGCAGACATGTTCTTGGTGTTGGTGCAGATGCAGATGTGTGCAGACCTGTTCTTGGTGTTGGTGCAGATGTAGATGTTTGCAGACATGTTCTTGGTGTTGGTGCAGATGTAGAAGTGTGCAGACATGTTCTTGGTGTTGGTGCAGATGTAGATGTGTGCAGACTTGGTGTTGGTGCAGATGTAGATGTGTGCAGACTTGTTCTTGGTGTTGGTGCAGATGTAGATGTGTGCAGACTGTTCTTGGTGTTGGTGCAGATGTAGATGTGTGCAGACTTGGTGTTGGTGCAGATGTAGATGTGTGCAGACTTGGTGTTGGTGCAGATGTAGATGTGTGCAGACTTGTTCTTGGTGTTGGTGTTGGTGCAGATGCAGATGTGTGCAGACTTGGTGTTGGTGCAGATGTAGATGTGTGCAGACCTGTTCTTGGTGTTGGTGCAGATGCAGATGTGTGCAGACATGTTCTTGGTGTTGGTGCAGATGCAGATGTGTGCAGACCTGTTCTCGGTGTTGGTGCAGATGTAGATGTGTGCAGACCTGTTCTTGGTGTTGGTGCAGATGTAGATGTGTGCAGACTTGGTGTTGGTGCAGATGTAGATGTGTGCAGACTTGGTGTTGGTGCAGATGTAGACGTGTGCAGACCTGTTCTCGGTGTTGGTGCAGATGTAGATGTGTGCAGACCTGTTCTTGGTGTTGGTGCAGATGTAGATGTGTGCAGACTTGGTGTTGGTGCAGATGCAGATGTGTGCAGACCTGTTCTTGGTGTTGGTGCAGATGTAGATGTGTGCAGACTTGGTGTTGGGGCAGATGTAGATGTGTGCAGACCTGTTCTTCTCCGGAGCTCCTCTTCTGTTGTTTAGGGGATCACAGACTCTGGTACTGCTGCTGCTGATCTTCTGAGGCAGGATATCTTCTGCTCCACACAGTGAGCTTTTGTCATCTGCCTGTAGTGAGGTCATGGCACAAACAACAACCATTTATCAGCTTAACATAACTCCACAAAGGAAATGCTCAAGCTCGTTAGATGTCGCAGAGTCATATTTTCTATCTCCACAATTAAAAGTGCACTCTTTTTTTATTCAAACTACATTATACTGTAGCTTCTGTATGTATTCTTTCTTGGTCTACATAAAAAAAAAAAAACTTTTAGAAGTACGATAGTGTTGTATATTAAAGCTACACCGTGTAACTTTCTGGTAGTGAAAAGCTAACTACAGTTCAATAGACTTAGAAAGTGAAACTCTTACTTTGAAGTCAGACTTTATGTTTCATGTCATAATAATAAAAAAATAAATAAATAAAGGAGGAGGAACCTTTTAATATACCAGAGTATTTACATTTATTCATTTCATTTTTATTCTTTTCAGGAAAGACATCCAAATTTCAAATACATGATTTCAGGAAGTCTATTTTTGTTCTACATTTAAGTAGTAGATTTTTCCTCATTCCTCAAATTCAGAGATTTCCCCAATTACACAGGGCATATACTTACCTCAGGACCTCAGTCAGTTCTAGTTCTGTGCAAATCGTCCATGTCTGTAAATGTCTGGACAATTGTTGTAAAGTTGTCATGGCAACAAAGATGGAGCAGTTAATGTTATGGCAAAGTTTTTACAAAAATCTGCAAAGTTTAGATTTTTGGACTTTATCTCTGGATTAAACGAGAGAGACTACGACTGTTTCAAAAGAAAGCTGATCCTGTGGATGTGATTCTGATTCACGATCAATATAAAGTGACAAAAAGTCTCATTTACGCTGCTACAGCTCTGGTCATTCACCATGAAACCAATCTACAACACAAGAAATGTAGCATTTTGAATGAGGGAAAAAGGTTATTGTCATAAGTCATGCATAAAGTCGGGCCTCCATAGTCCTGTAAAAAGTCTAAATGCCTGCATAAAAAAAAAAAATCAGACTTCATAGTGTAATTTAAAGCTTACAGACTTCTCAAGGTAAATACGGCGTGTGACTAGGACATGAGAAGCTGTGACTTGGTGCTGGTGTGTACCTGTCTGGGCCCACTCCTGTGTCTGCTGCTGCTGCTGACCTGTCGCGTGGCCCACTCTCGGTGCTCAAAGCGGCTCACCTTCTCCAGGACAGACAGACCAGTGTTCTCTGTTAGAGCCCTCTCCAGGCGGCTCAGAGGATGCTCCTGGTCCCAGCACTGTGGAGGGGGGTCAGGGCTGGGGTTCTGGCAGTGCAGGGGCCCCAACACGTCCACATGATCACTCAGCTCTTTGAAGGACCTTGAAGTGTGCATGACAAGTTAGACCACATCTTCAGTAAAACACAGTGACCATGATAATGATTATATTTAGGCAAGGCAAGGCAAATTTATTTGTAGAGCACAATTCATACACAAAGCAATTCAAAGTGCTTTACAAGGCAGGAAAGATGCATCAAAATTACAAAACAAAACCAAACAACATTATTAAAAAATAAAAATAATTGGCATAACATAAACTTTAAAAGAAATAAAGAAATGACCAAATAAAGAGTGCAGACAAAGTATTTCAGTCATATGCACAGATAAAAAGACATGTTTTGAGCCGAGATTTAAACATTGTCACAGTCGAGGCCTGTCTGACATCATCTGGAAGACTGTTCTAGATCTGAGCTGCATAAAACTGAAACGCTGATTCACCATGTTTAGTCCTGACTCTGGTCCATGTTAGTCCTGACTCTGGTCCATGTTTAGTCCTGACTCTGGTCCATGTTTAGTCCTGACCCTGGTCCATGTTCAGTCCTGACTCTGGTCCATGTTTAGTCCTGACTCTGGTCCATGTTTAGTCCTGACCCTGGTCCATGTTCAGTCCTGACTCTGGTCCATGTTTAGTCCTGACTCTGGTCCATGTTTAGTCCTGACTCTGGTCCATGTTTAGTCCTGACTCTGGTCCATGTTTAGTCCTGACTCTGGTCCACGTTTAGTCCTGACTCTGGTCCATGTTTAGTCCTGACTCTGGTCCATGTTTAGTCCTGACTCTGGTCCACGTTTAGTCCTGACTCTGGTCCATGTTTAGTCCTGACTCTGGTCCACGTTTAGTCCTGACTCTGGTCCATGTTTAGTCCTGACTCTGGTACGTGTTTAGTCCTGACTCTGGTCCACGTTTAGTCCTGACTCTGGTCCGTGTTTAGTCCTGACTCTGGTCCGTGTTTAGTCCTGACTCTGGTCTGTGTTTAGTCCTGACTCTGGTCCATGTTTAGTCCTGACTCTGGTCCATGTTTAGTCCTGACTCTGGTCCATGTTTAGTCCTGACTCTGGTCCATGTTTAGTCCTGACTCTGGTCCATGTTTAGTCCTGACTCTGGTCCATGTTTAGTCCTGACTCTGGTCCATGTTTAGTCCTGACTCTGGTCCGTGTTTAGTCCTGACTCTGGTCCATGTTTAGTCCTGACTCTGGTCCATGTTTAGTCCTGACTCTGGTCCATGTTTAGTCCTGACTCTGGTCCATGTTTAGTCCTGACTCTGGTCCGTGTTTAGTCCTGACTCTGGGCACCAGCAGGAGGCCGGTCCCTGAGGTCCTCAGAGTCCGAGATGGTTCATAACGCACTAACATGTCAGAGATGTAAAATGGTCTAAATGGTCTATTTATATAGCGCTTTTCTACCTTTCCAGGCACTCAAAGCGCTTTACAATCTAGCATCCACTCACCCAGTGTACGCAGACACTGAGGCAGTGTGGGTTAAGTGTCTTGCCCAAGGACACAACGACAATCTACTCCTTTCGTCCCACTGTGGCACCTGGTGTTCTAACAGTCTCCCATCCAAGTACTAACCAGGCCTTTCTTGCTTAGCTTCTGAGATCTGACGGATCAGGCTTTGACAAGCAGGTATACGTTTAGTCCTGACTCTGGTGTCAGGTGTGTTTAAGTCTCTCATGTACTCTGGTGCTAGTCCATGGAGAGACTTAAACACAAGCAGAGCTGTTTTAAAGTCTATTCTCTGAGCCACTGGAGTCAGTGTAAAGACCTAAGCACAGGACTAATGTGATCGTACTTCCTGGTTCTGGTCAGGACTAATGTGACCGTACTTCCTGGTTCTGGTCAGGACTAATGTGATGGTACTTCCTGGTTCTGGTCAGGACTAATGTGACGGTACTTCCTGGTTCTGGTCAGGACTAATGTGACGGTACTTCCTGGTTCTGGTCAGGACTAATGTGACGGTACTTCCTGGTTCTGGTCAGGAATAATGTGACGGTACTTCCTGGTTCTGGTCAGGAATAATGTGACGGTACTTCCTGGTTCTGGTCAGGAATAATGTGACGGTACTTCCTGGTTCTGGTCAGGACTAATGTGATGGTACTTCCTGGTTCTGGTCAGGACTAATGTGATGGTACTTCCTGGTTCTGGTCTGGACTAATGTGACGGTACTTCCTGGTTCTGGTCAGGACTAATGTGACGGTACTTCCTGGTTCTGGTCAGGACTAATGTGATGGTACTTCCTGGTTCTGGTCAGGACTAATGTGACGGTACTTCCTGGTTCTGGTCAGGACTAATGTGACGGTACTTCCTGGTTCTGGTCAGGAATAATGTGACGGTACTTCCTGGTTCTGGTCAGGAATAATGTGACGGTACTTCCTGGTTCTGGTCAGGAATAATGTGACGGTACTTCCTGGTTCTGGTCAGGAATAATGTGACGGTACTTCCTGGTTCTGGTCAGGACTAATGTGATGGTACTTCCTGGTTCTGGTCAGGACTAATGTGATGGTACTTCCTGGTTCTGGTCAGGACTAATGTGACGGTACTTCCTGGTTCTGGTCAGGACTAATGTGACGGTACTTCCTGGTTCTGGTCAGGACTAATGTGATGGTACTTCCTGGTTCTGGTCAGGACTAATGTGACGGTACTTCCTGATTCTGGATGTACTGCAGCTGTTTTACAGCTCGTTTGGATAGGCCGGTGAACAGGCCGTTACAATAATCTAACCTACTGGAGACAAATGCATGGATAAGTCTCTCCAAGTCAGGTTTTGACACTAAACCTTTGATTTTGGCAATGTTTTTAGATGGTAAAAAGCTGCTGATGTTATTGACTTGATGTGACTGTTAAAGTTCAAGTCCATTATTACCCCCAGATTTCTAACTTGACTTGAAGGTTTAAGATTTCACTAAATATTTAGCTTATTTTAATCAGGTTGACAATTTCCCACAATCCCACAATTGTTACCTAGCAATAATCAATCACACCCATATATATGGGCTTTAATGAAGAGCAAATCATGTTAACCAGGTCATGTGTCTGTTACCTGTCGGTCTCTGGAGCTCGGTGGGAACTGCACAAGTGTCCATCCCAACTGTCTCTGAGTGAAGTGGGCTGAAGTGAGTGAGCAGTGGGGCAGAGGTCCTCACGCAGGGGCTGTTTGGGTCTGCTGTTGGGACTGCTCTCTGGGCTTTTCTCAATCACAGTGTGGAGCTGGCACTCTGTCACAAATAGACCTTTGGCTGGAACAATACAAAAAACTATGTTCATTCAAAATTACTGTAGATGTGGAAGTTTGAAGATCTGTGCTCTGTGGGATCTTGAGTAAGGTGAGCAGTCGTGTACCTGCTGATGGAGCTGAGCTGCTGGAGTGAGACCAGGAGCATCTCTGCTGACACCTGCACACACAACGTTTCTATGGGTTTATAGTGCCTGTGGTTACATGCAATTATCATGGCAACATGTTTGTTAGTTCTAAGGTTATTGTGAAGATGTGTAGTTTGTCCTGTTGGGCTAACCGTAGTGAGCGCAGTGAGCGTGCAGGCTCCAGGCTGGACCAGGAGCTGGGCCGCGCTGGAGAGGTTACACTGTAGTTTTCACTGCGGCGCTGTGGAGCTGCTGCCCCCTTCAGGCTCTCACAGGAACTCTGCCCTGTGCTCCATATGGGACCCAGACTGTGGCGGTTCAACAGTCTGTTTTCACTGGCGCCACCTGCGGATCATGAAACATGCAGCATTCCATGTATATGTTTTACAGACTATTGCTGGGTTTCAGATGACATCACAACATTTTACAGGCCAATGTTATTTCAATCAGACTGGGGGCAGGTAAAATTGTTTGTTTAAACACAGTTTATTTTTGCAAAGCAAAAGTTTTATGGGTCTAGTCACTCCAAAAATCATCACTTTTTACATTTAATAAATCATTTCTGAAATATTTCAAGACAAAGTCCAATGTTATTAATAGGAAAAACTGGGTCTTGCCCCCAACCTGGCTTTTAACTGACAAGAATTCTAGAATGTGAAACCCAGCAATAGTGTTGTGTGAGCTCTGGTTCATACCTGGCTCTCTCAGTTTGACCTTAGCTCGAGGGTCATGGTCCAGAGATCTGTTGTGGACAGGCGTCAGCTCAGCTGTCTGTGGGACACTCTCCAAAGAAAAAGACCGTTCACTGTCAAACTCAAGGCCTTCTGGGAAACTGAGGCTGGTGGAGAAGGACGAGTAGGAAGAGTCTCTCTTACTGTGGAACCAGAGGAAAATATGTATTTTATTATTCATCTAATATCTGACATATAAAGTCCAACAGTAGTCCTAACAGAACCTAAAAGAACCTGAGCTGAAGGCAGGACGAGGAGCTGCGAGGTCCTAGATGTGCTGCTGCGGGAGTGCCTGAAGTATGAGCTGGTTTCAGGCTCTCCAGACTCCACCTGTTTCCTCGTCCTCCTGCAGAGTCCAGTCCTGAGAGCTCCACCACACTGACAAGAAAAACAAACTGCTCCAAGTCTTTTCCCACACTGCTCTTTCATTTAATGAACAATATTTTTTGTTTACAATCATTTCATTATTTATACTTATTTATTCTTACATTTTTATTATATAATTACAAATATGAATTTAAGTTTCCTATTTATCTAAATCTAAACTTATTTATTTATGTGTTATATTACGCATTGACTAGCCAGCGGAAGGGGTTGTTCCCTGTTGGAGGGTGACTGACACGGTCTTTGACTGCACTGCAATCCGTACAAAACAACTTACTCCAGAAAAGAAAAGAAAAGAATTAAACGCACAACAAACTACGTGAGTTTTTGTAAATTATGTGTGAGTCAAGAATTGGACACCCAAAGGATGGCTATTTGTCTTTCAGCTAATGATAAAAATAGAAGCCATAACAGCTCTCATAGAACGATGAAGATGAACAGAAGTGAGTCCACACCTGGTATGAACAGGGCTGCTGCTGTCCACTCGCTCCACACACGCAGACCAACCATCGCCCACTTTAGTGGAGTGCCACGAATGAGGCCGAGAGTCTCTGCGCCTGGAGCCAGAGACACAGCTCATGAATGAATACATGTATGAATACATGTGTGAACATATGTGTGAATACATGTATGAACATATGTACATGTGTGAATACATGTATGAACATATGTACATGTGTGAATACATGTATGAACATATGTACATGGTGAATACATGTATGAACATATGTACATGTGTGAATACATGTAGAAAAAAAAAAAAAAAAAAAAATGAACATATGTAGTGAATACATGTATGAAAAAAAAACATAAAAATGTACATGTGTGAATACATATAAAAAAAAAAATAACATGTATGAAACATGTACATGTGTGAATACATGTATGACATTGTACATGTATGTATGTGTGAATACATGTATGAACATATGTACATGTGTGAATACATGTATGAACATATGTACATGTGATGTAATGAATACATGTATGAACATATGTACATGATGTGAAATACATGTGTGAATACATGATGTACAGGTGAACATGTATGAACATATGTACAGTGAATACATGTATGAACATATGTACATGAGTGAATACATGTGAATATGTAACATATGAATACATGTGTGAACATATGTATGTGAACATATGTACATGGTGAATACATGTATGAACATATGTACATGTGTGAATACATGTATGAACATATGTACATGTGTGAATACATGGTGAAATCATGTATGAACATATGTACATGTGTGAATAAAAAAAATACATGTGTGAACATATGTACATGAGTGAATACATGTATGAACATATGTACATGAGTGAATACATGTATGAACATATGTACATGAGTGAATACATGTATGAACATATGTACACATTAGTGAATACATGTATCTACACACAAGCACACACCAACCTGTGGATTCGAACGGTGATGATTATTGCAAAAAGAAACATCACAACCATAAACCAAATGTCTTATTTTGTCTCCTGTAAAATAATTGTGTTTTTTTTAATCTCATGTTACTGATAAATGGTGACTGGATTGGTTGGTGACTGGATTGGTTGGTGACTGGGTTGGTTGGTGACTGGGTTTGGTTGGTGACTGGGTTGGTTGGTGACTGGATTGGTTGGTGACTGGATTGGTTGGTGACTGGGTTGGTTGGTGACTGGATTGGTTGGTGACTGGGTTGGTTGGTGACTGGGTTGGTTGGTGACTGGGTTGGTTGGTGACTGGATTGGTGGTGACTGGGTTGGTTGGTGACTGGTTGGTTGGTGACTGGATTGGTTGGTGACTGGTTGGTTGGTGACTGGGTTGGTTGCCTAAAAAGGGACGAGGTAAAAGCCACAGTAGACAGAGATGGTGCCTGGGCTTCGTTCACATAGCAGATCTGTTTACTCTTGGAGAAACAGGAAGTGATAGTATCAAACCCAGGGGATTCTGGGTAATAGGAAAAGTGCATGTCCTGTTTTCTGGACTTTTGGGACAGTAGCACTTCTCTGAGCCTCTTCACGTTTCTGAACAATAAATATAAAGAGCGGTTTTGACATCTTAACCATGTTCAGTTGGTTTTCCCTGTTCGTTGCGCACCTTTGGCGTCATAGACATGAGAGTAGCTTTGGGTCATGTTAACCTAGAACACACCAGATGGATCTGTGTTGAACTTTGATTAGAGTTCGTCCACACAATCCATCTGGAACGTCCCTCCTGAAAGTGTTCAGGAAAAGGTGGGACGTTTAATAAAATACTTTGCGCTGATTGGGTGTGCCTCCTACCTTATTTGTGTTTAACTAACCACAGCAATGAATCATAATGGCTTATCCAGTGTGTGAGTGGGATACTCTTCTTTCACAAAGGAAATACTCTGTATTTCTGCTAAAACACAATCAAACGCAGCAGAAACACATACATCCACAAGAGCGACCATCTTGGTCTTGTTTGGTTCAAGTGCTACTTTGCTAACAGCCCCCCTCCCTCTACCCCTCCGCTACAACGTGATTGGTCCGTTAAACCAGTGATTCAGACCACGAAAACACTTTAGAATAAAGTCTAGACACAAATCATTTATAAATGTTAGTTAATTATTAAGAAAACATGACATGATCATTACTAAATGATTGGATAGTATTTACCAATAATGAATAAACATTTACTAATCATTTCCTTCCAAATCCTATTCTAAAGCATTCTTTCTCCAGTTCTCCCATATGATGATCTTTTGATATCTGTTTCTGTATTTCAGCTGGTTTCAATGTCAGTAGTGTTCCAAAAAGCTAGTTCCAGTGTTTGAGATGAGCGTCCTCTTGATCAAAGTTAGTGCAAGAAAATCAGGAATTTTCACCCAAAGCCCAGTCTTAGCTATAGAACTGTGCCTGAACGTAGCCCAAAGAGTTGTTAAAGATTTCCAACGATAAGATTGTTCTGCCGCAGTCACAAAGTCCAGCGAAGGTTTTGAGACTGGTTTGCCTCAAAAGGTCTAACACCACATCACCACTTTAGAGTAGGAGCTTATCAGTAAATACGATCCAATCATTTAGTAATGATCAGATGATGTTATCTTATTAGTTAACTAACACTGATAAATGGTTTGTATTTAGGCTTTTTTTATTAAGTGAGACTGAATCATTTGGCTGGTCTGGTCAGGGCCGAGGCATATGACAAAGCCAGATCATGGTTTTGTCTATTGTCTTTGGGTAGAATAACATCATCTGATTTTTTCCGAAAGTTCACACTTCACTGTGATTGGAGAAATCCTGCTGTCACTCACTAAGAGCAGGGCAAAGGCTGACAAACAAGAGGAGGAGAGACGAAACATTGCAATGTGACAATTTCACCAAAACAGCAGATTGTCAGAGGTCAGCTCACATTTTATCACCATATTGTTTAATGAGACAAATTATGCAAAAGAAACTTTATCTGAAGTCTTTATGCCAAAGACTTAAGACTAAAACATATCTGAGTAAGTTCTGACTTCAAATGTATAACATTTGAATGAAAACTAGATGTAGCGCTCATTTAGTTGGTAAAAGATCACTTAGAATAAATACATTTGAGTTAAACAAGCTCATTAATGAAGGACGTTCCTACTCAGAGCACGTTCTACATCAGGTAATATCAGTGTCATGTGACCTGTGGAGGTGCAGGACCCTGGAGATGAGGCTTGTTGCCGTGGAGTCTCCACCTGTTGCCGTGGTACTGACACTGGCCAATGATGGAGCTCTGTTTAACTCCATTTCCGAGTGAAACATGGAACTTTTCTTCTGGTTCTTCCTCAGCTTCCTGCGATAAAACGCCTCCAGGATCTCCATGGCCCTAGAGCCCAGACAAGCCAAGAACCAAAAGTTCAAAAAAGGACACTGCTGGTAAAAGTAGGTAATTGTTTTAATTTCTCCCCTTCAAATTTTAGTCTTTTTGTACTAAAAATAAGACACATTATAACACATTAAACACTTTAAAAACAATGTATAAATGTAAGAAAAGGAAGCTGACGTAACATTCAGTTGATCCACTGACAGAGCATTTTGACAAATTAAAATCCATCCATCCATTTTCTTCCGCTTTATTTGGAGTCGGGTTGCAGGGGCAGCAGTCTGAGCACGCCCAGACTTCCCTGTCCACACACACCTCCTCCAGCTCTTCCGGGAGGATCCCGAGGCGTTCCCAGGACAGTCGAAAGACATAGTCCCTCCAGCGTGTCCTGGGCCTCCTCCCAGTGGGACATGCCCGGAACACCTCACCAGGGAGGTGTCCAGGAGGCATATGAAACAGATGCCCGAGCCACCTCAGCTGGCCCCTCTCGATGTGGAGGAGCAGCGGCTCTACTCCGAGTTCCTCCCGTGTGACTGAGCTCCTCACCCTGTCTCTAAGGGAGCACCCAGCCACCCTGCTGAGGAAACTCATATTGACCGCTTGTATCCGCGATCTTGTCCTTTCGGTCATTACCCAAAGCTCATGACCATAGGTGAGGGTTGAACGTAGATTGACCGGTAAATCAAGAGCTTTGCCTTTCGACTCAGCTCCTTCTTCACCACAACGGTTCGATACAGCGACTGCATCACTGCAGACGCTGCACCGATCCGCCTGTCAATCTCACACTCCACCCTTCCCTCACTCGTGAACAAGACCCCAAGATACTTGAACTCCTCCACTTGAGGCAAGGACACCTGGAGAGGGCAAGGCACCTTTTTCCAGTTGAGAACCATGACCTCGGATTTAGAGGAGCTGTTCTTCAACCCAGCCGCTTCACATCGACTGCAAATGTCCCAGTGCATGTTGCAGGTCCTGGTTTGATGGAGCCATCAGAACAACATCATCTGCAAACAGCAGAGATGAAATCCTGTGGTCACCAAACCGGACACCCTCCGGACCCTGACTGCGCATAGAAATTCTGTCCATAAAAACAATGAACAGAACCGGTGACAAAGGGCAGCCCTGGGGGAGTCCAACATGCACTGGGAACAGGTCTGACTTACTGCCGGCAATGCAACACAGTTCCTGCTCCGGTCGTACAGGGACCGGACCGCCCTGAGCAAAGGGCCCCGGACCCCAGACTCTCGGAGCACTCCCCACAGGACACCACGAGGGACATGGTCAAATGCCTTCTCCAAATCCACAAAGCACATGTGGACTGGTTGGGCAAACTCCCATGAACCCTCGAGCACCTTATGGAGAGTGTAGAGCTGGTCCAGTATTCCACGGCCGGACGAAAACCACACTGCTCCTCCTAAATCCGAGGTTCAACTATCGGTCGAAGTCTCCTCTCCAGTACCCTGGAGTAGACCTTTCCGGGGAGGCTGAGGAGTGTGATCCCTCTGTAATTGGAACAAACCCTCCGGTTCCCCTTAAACAGGGGGACCACCACCCCGGCCTGCCAGTCCAGAGGTACTGTCCCAGTTCGCCACACAATGTTGCAGAGACGTGTCAGCCAAGACAGTCCCACAACATCCAGAGACTTGAGGTACTCAGGACGGATCTCATCCACACCCGGAGCCTTGCCACCAAGGAGTTTGTCAACAACCTCAGTGACTTCAGCTTGGGTGATGGGTGAGCCTCCCCCGAGTCCTCAGTCTCTGCTTCCTCATCGGAAGACATGGCGGTGGGATTGAGGAGACCCTCAAAGTATTCCTTCCACCGTCCAGCAACATCCCCAGTCGAGGTCAGCAGCTCTCAACCTGCACTGTAAACAGTGTTGGTGAAGCACTGCTTTCCTCTCCTGAGGCGTCGGACGGTTTGCCAGAATTTCTTTGAGGCCGACCGATAGTCCTCCTCCATGGCCTCCCCGAACCTCTCCCATTCCCGAGTTTTTGCCTCCACGACCACATGAGATGTGGTATGCTTGGCCTGCAGATACCTGTCAGGAGTACTACAAGCCAACAGGGCTTTGTAGCACTCCTTCTTCAGCCTGACGGCATCCCTTACTTCCGGTGTCCACCACCGGGTTTGGGGATTCCCGCCACGACAGACACCTGAGACCTTGCGACCACAGCTCTGCGCAGCTGCATTGACAATAGAGGCTGAGAACATGGTCCACTCAGACTCAATGTCCCCAGTCTCCCCTGGGAGCTGGGAGAAGCTCTCCCGGAGGTGTGAGTTGAATACTCTGCTAACAGAAGGATCCGCAAGACGTTCCCAAGAGACCCTCATAATACGTTTGGGCCGGCCAAGTCTGTCCGGCTTCCTCCTCTGCCAGCGGATCCAACTCACCACCAGGTGATGATCGGTTGACAGCTCCGCCCCTCTCTTAACCCGAGTGTCCAAAACACGCGCCCGAAGGTCAGATGACACGACGACAAAGTGATCATTGACCTCCAGCCTAGGGTGTCCTGGTGCCACTGATGGACACCCTTGTGCTGAAACATGGTGTTCGTTATGGACAAACTGTAGCTAGCACAGTAGTCCAATAACAGAACTCTGCTTGGATTAAGATCATGGGGGCCATTCCTCCCGATTAGAAGGCCGGGTACTCTGCACTGTTGTTTGGCCCGTAGGCTGCCACAACAATGAGGGACCTGTCCCCAACCCGAAGGCGCAGGGACGCGATCCTCTCGTCTACTGAGGTGAACTCCAACACATGGCGGCTGAGCTGTGGGGCTATGAGCAGGCCCACGCCCGCTCACTGCCTCACAACAAGGGGAAACCCCAGCGAAATGTAGCGTCTAGCCCCTCTTGAGGGTAATGGTTTCAGAGCCCAAGCTGTGAGTGGAAGTGAGGCCGACTATATCTAGTCGAAAACGCTCAACCTCCTGCACAAGCTCTGGCTCCTTCCCCGCCAGCGAGGTGACATTCCATTTCCCCAAGCGCCAGAGACCGTGGGCATGTCTTTGGTCGTCTAAGGACCACCGCCCAAAACACACTGCACCCGCCCCCTATGGTTCTTCCTGAGGGTGGTGGGCCTGTGGGAAGGTGGCTCGACGTTGCCTTTTCGGGCTGGGCTCCACCAGGCGCTCGCCTGCGAGCTCCCACCCCAGGCCTGGCTCCATGGTGGGGTCCCGGTGACGCCAATCCGGGTGACGTAACGAGCTTCGATATTTTAGTTGGCTTCTTTAACCACACTTTGTCTGACTCGTCGCCTAGGACCTGTTTGCCATGGGAGACCCTACCAGGGGCATAAAGCCCTCCCTAGGATCATCCGAGGTTAAGGTTAACCCCTCCAAGTTAAGGTGGCAGTTCAAGGAGGGAATTAAATTTGCTCAAACCAAAATCATTTATAAATTAATTTAAGACATTTGAAGTGTCGAGTCTCTTAGAAAACGACTGAAATAAGTCTTATGTTCTGCCCCTGCCCTGGATCTCTCCAGATGAAGTGGAACACATTTTAATGACACAATGTCTTTGGGAGCAGATTGGACAAATGAGTTGTTTCCATATGAAAGCCAATTGGTGGTAGTCGAGGTTGAGGCGCCAGGTGTTAGGTGAATCGCCTCTGCTGGGTTGCCCCAGGGCAGCTTACTGTCACTGAGTGGGGAGGGGAGGGGTTCATCTCAATGTGAAGCGCTTTGTGACTCTGTGTCTGTGAAATGCGCTATACAAATAAAGATTACTTACTTACTTACAATATACTGAGAGAACAAACTGTAGTGTCTCATATGTCAGGTTAGACACATGTTTAGTTTCACTAAACCTTAAGCTCATTTTCAGTTTGTCTGGTCTGATGAGGTTTGGAATCGTCTTTTGTACAGGAAATGTGACACAACTGTAACTGTAAAACTTCATAAATGACACAGAAGTTATAATTTGACAAATTACACTTTAATCTCTTAACACTTTAATTGTGTTAAAGTGACTAGTTTTGTCTTAACTTGGTGTGATAGTCCATGTGGTAAATATTTGTCTAGGTGTTATAGCAGTAATGTTACAAATTATGACAAAACTGACAAAGAAAATCTCAAAGAACCATTTGGATTAGCAAACCAAGATTATACACAGTCTTATTTAGAACGTGAAAGTTAAAAAAAGTGACTCTGAAATGATAAACATGTTGCTTTTGGTTTACCAGTCAAAGTTAAATAAAAAACTCATTTCAAAAGTCTACAATGTATTGGAAAATATGACACACAAAACATAAACACAAATGGAACGTGGAAGCAAACATGAATTAAGAATGAGACTAATCTATGTGTCTGATCATTAAAGCAGCATGGCTCCAGTTCAGTTTGTGTCTTCTACAGAACTAAACTTTACATTTGAAGTCTTTCATTTGGATTTAATCATGTTGTTAGCAGGAAAAAATGAATAACTAGAAAATGGTTCAAAACTGAGATTTAATGAACAAATATGTTACGACTGGAAACTGACAAATCACATTTTATTTGAAAAATGCTTTCCCCATTTTTTGCTGCTGAATTTGATTCAGTTCATTTTTCTTCAGTTTATATATACTGTATAAAATATTGTGTGTGTGTGTGTATATATATATATATATATTATATATATATAATATATATATATATATATATATATATATATATATACACACACACACAGTATAAATAGACAATATTTTAAAACATTTTACTCACAACTGGCAGTTTCCTGGAGTTTAAAAAAACAATCTTTTATTTACAATTAAAATGTTACAACATTTTGTCAAAACCTTTCTGTGGATTTAGGCTCAAATTTACAAAGTGGTTTCCAATATGTCATATTCACTGGACAAAAGACAATTATGAACCTCAACAAGAAGTAAAAACACTTCTACTCCGTCAGAGATTCCATTTTACAATGAAATGTACTTCCTGTCATTTACAATCTTTATTTTTCAATTTGTTCATAATTTGCAACTTAAGTGCTGTAAAACTCTGATATTATTTAACACAAGGACTATCACACTAAACTGAGCCTGAAAG
The DNA here is from genome assembly GCA_038363315.1 of Mugilogobius chulae. Lineage (NCBI taxonomy): Eukaryota > Metazoa > Chordata > Actinopteri > Gobiiformes > Gobiidae > Mugilogobius > Mugilogobius chulae. Next base: position 15,484,785 of record CM076409.1, read on the forward strand.
CTTGAATTTTAAACTAAAAATATCAAATGTACTTACAGAAGTCAGACGTGTGCGCTGGCGCTGCCCTCTGTGGTACCACACAACCTAGTCCAGCACGAGGAGCCTCCAGGGGCCAGGGAGGGGCCCCTAATCAGCCCCCGCACCACCCTCGGGCTCTTCCTGTCACAGCACACAGCGCATTTCTTCTGCTTCTTCTGCCTTGAACTTGGACAGTGAGAGTTGCACAAATGGACTTCATAAAGCTGGTATTGTTGGTGCAGGCCACATGCTTCATCATGAGGTCCACACACATCTCCAGACGGCCCGCGCTTCGCTCTCTGATGACACAAACCACACACACAAACCACACACACACACACACGCATCACATACACATCACACACGCATCACACACAAACCACACACACATCACACACGCATCTCCAGGCGGCCTTGCTGATCACACACAAACATCACAAATATCACACACACATCTACGTCCACAGCCGCAGACACCGGGACAACATAAACTGTTTATTGTGAGAAGGGTGGGCCTGCCTGCTTATCTACTGCTGGAGAATGTGTCTGTCTCCTTTCCCTGAGAGAAGAGAGAGGGGGGGGGGGGTAGTCAGTAATCTTTATTTGTACAGTGCATTTCACAGACACAGAGTCACAAAGCGCTTCACAGGGAGATGACCCCTCTCTCCTCACTCTGTGACAGCTCAGCAGAGGAGATTAACCCAAACACCTGGCGCCTCAACCTCCGACTATGACCAAGTGTTCCCTAACCTGCATGTTATTGGTTGGTGGGAGTGCCCGGAGGAAACCACCCAGACACGGGAGGAACATGCAAACTCCACACAGAAAGCAGGAATCGAACCCGCAACCTTCTTGCTGTGAGGAGAGGGAGGGTTAGGGTTGAAACCTGCCTAAACAGAGTCAATTCAAGTAAAAGTTAGTGGAATTTAATGTGATTTACAGTTTTTCTCAATCACTTAGTTTGATCACTTGTTTCCAACATTTATCTGAACAAAGACTGAGATATGCAGAACATTTGCCACAATTTTCATTCATTCTCAGTTTTCAGACTCTTTCTCAGAACAGCTCACACAGCTTCATTTATAAACTCACATGTTCAGTGAGTTTAGTTTGTTTCTCCAACACCACAGACCTGTTCACACTACAGACCTGTTCACACACAGACCTGTTCACACTATAGACCTGTTCACACACAGACCTGTTCACACACAGACCTGTTCACACTATAGACCTGTTCACACACAGACCTGTTCACACACAGACCTGTTCACACTATAGACCTGTTCACACACAGATCTGTTCACACTACAGACCTGTTCACACTACAGACCTGTTCACACACAGACCTGTTCACACTATAGACCTGTTCACACACAGACCTGTTCACACACAGACCTGTTCACACTATAGACCTGTTCACACACAGACCTGTTCACACACAGACCTGTTCACACTATAGACCTGTTCACACACAGATCTGTTCACACTACAGACCTGTTCACACACAGACCTGTTCACACACAGACCTGTTAACACTACAGACCTGTTCACACACAGACCTGTTCACACACAGACCTGTTCACACACAGACCTGTTCACACACAGACCTGTTCACACTACAGACCTGTTCACACAGACCTGTTCACACACAGACCTGTTCACACTACAGACCTGTTCACACACAGACCTGTTCACACACAGACCTGTTCACACTACAGACCTGTTCACACACAGACCTGTTCACACTACAGACCTGTTCACACACAGACCTGTTCACACACAGACCTGTTCACACACAGACCTGTTCACACACAGACCTGTTCACACACAGACCTGTTAACACTACAGACCTGTTCACACACAGACCTGTTCACACACAGACCTGTTCACACTACAGACCTGTTCACACAGACCTGTTCACACACAGACCTGTTCACACTACAGACCTGTTCACACTACAGACCTGTTCACACACAGACCTGTTCACACTACAGACCTGTTCACACACAGACCTGTTCACACACAGACCTGTTCACACACAGACCTGTTCACACACAGACCTGTTCACACTACAGACCTGTTCACACACAGACCTGTTCACACTACAGACCTGTTCACACACAGACCTGTTCACACTATAGACCTGTTCACACACAGACCTGTTCACACACAGACCTGTTCACACTAAGACCTGTTCACACACAGACCTGTTCACACTACAGACCTGTTCACACACAGACCTGTTCACACACAGACCTGTTCACACACAGACCTGTTCACACACAGACCTGTTCACACTACAGACCTGTTCACACACAGACCTGTTCACACTACAGACCTGTTCACACACAGACCTGTTCACACTACAGACCTGTTCACACTACAGACCTGTTCACACTATAGACCTGTTAACACTACAGACCTGTTCACACTACAGACCTGTTAACACTACAGACCTGTTCACACTACAGACCTGTTCACACACAGACCTGTTCACACACAGACCTGTTCACACTATAGACCTGTTCACACACAGACCTGTTCACACACAGACCTGTTCACACACAGACCTGTTCACACACAGACCTGTTCACACACAGACCTGTTCACACCACAGACCTGTTCACACACAGACCTGTTCACACACAGACCTGTTCACACACAGACCTGTTCACACACAGACCTGTTCACACTACAGACCTGTTCACACACAGACCTGTTCACACACAGACCTGTTCACACACAGACCTGTTCACACACAGACCTGTTCACACCACAGAGGGATTATTCCTCAGCGGGAGTTTGTGTCCAACCCATTTTGACAAAGGCATCGGGGTTGTCCTTGAAGGGCCGCTTGTAACTAAATTTAACTAATTAATCTTTGATATACTACAAATAATAGTAATATTTGATTATTGTATATTTATTGTAGTGACAATTACTGAATATACATCTGCATTAGTCTGAAAAATGTCTTTAAAGGTTGTATTGAGGATTTTCAAAAACTGTTTGTCAGTCTTGGTCAAAAACAGTTACATAGATTTGTAACAGCCTTGTACTTATGCTAAAGAAAAAAAAGAATTATAAAAATATCTAAACTGTGGACATGATGAGGCCAGTAAAACGTTGACCAATAGATAACGAGGTACCTCGTTATCTATTGGCCTGTGAACCTGTCAAGCAAACCCTCAGTGTTCCAAAGTAACTCATTGGCCCAGTAGCAGTGAGGGGCGTGGCCCTGGGAGGAAACACATGAGCATCGTTTGAAAAACAACAAACAACTGTTGGATTTGAAAAATCCTCCAAACAACCTTTAAGTTTGAGACAAATCATTTCATCACTAAAATAAAATTAAACTAAACCTTACAAGACATTGAGGGCCGCATTAAATGTGGTGGAAGGGCCGCATCTGGCCCCCGGGCCTTGAGTTTGACATATGTGGTTTAGAGAACTTTTCCCAATGTTCACAAACCACACACTTTTGGCTTTGCCGCTGCACACACTGTGGGTTTTAGGAACACAACGCTCGGTTATCAGCGGTGGACCACACACTCCACTCATGTTCTCCCACAACAATGTAAGGCTGCTGGAAAAGCTGTAGGAGAAGGTGAAAGGAGGGTCTTACAGTGGACAGCAGCAGTGTGATTGGTTTGACAGCAGGTGTTTGTAATCAGCACAGAACACTGCAGATGTGACCGGCCCCAGCAGCGATGCTCTTGAGACACCAGTGCTTTGAAGTTATTTCATTTTAGATTTAGGTACAAGCCTAACAAGACTTGATAAACAAATATTTAAAGATGCACTGTGAAAAGTCAAAAACACGACAATTAGAAACACCACACATGAGCGAGCCTCCTCCAGGACAAATGTGGCCATGCACAGTAAAGACGCAGGTTTGTTTTATTTATTTAGTTTGACAAAGAAATATAAATGGCAAAAACAAACTAGTATTTAAGTCTATATTTGGCCAAAAAGTTTCACAGTGCACCTTTAAAATAGCTCAATCATTTTAGCAAACGTTGTGCTGGATCATAGCACCACTGACACATAAATGGCCCAAAGTGAAAGTGAAAGTATGAAGGTTTTTATCTGAGCTTTTATGAATGTTGGGAATTTTCTGTGTTTACCACAAAACTCTGAGACAGTCTGTAGAGCAGCCACAAAGCTGATCAAAAACAGCTTAGAAACAGAAAGAGGGGCGATCTGATAAGCCCCGCCCCTTTACAGTAATAAGCCCCGCCTCTTTACAGCAATAAGCCCCGCCTCTTTACAGTAATAAGCCCCGCCTCTTTACAGTAATAAGCCCCGCCTCTTTACAGTAAAAAGCCCCGCCTCTTTACAGTAATAAGCCCCGCCTCTTTTCACAGTAATAAGCCCCGCCTCTTTTCACAGTAATAAGCCCCGCCTCTTCAGTTGAGAATTGTTCAATCCTAATTTTTTGATCAACTCACTCAAGCCCTGATGACGCCACCTGGATGGGCTTCATGAATACTTCAATAATAAGTAAGTCCAGTTGCAGTAGTTTTAATCGTTTTTGGATTACATTTTCCCTGAATGTCTCAGAATCTGCATAGTTTGATCAACTCCAGCCAAGTAAGTCCATAATACATCCAAGTTTGTGAAGGCAAAAGGTCTGAGCCTGGTTCAGACGAGAGTCCCGGGACTGAAGACAGGAGAAGTGAAAGAATAACTGACCACAAGACCAGTAAATGAACCGTTTTTAAAACATTTCTGCCTTGTCCTTTACACCAGTACAAAAAACATTTTTAAAAGATCATTTACAAAAACAAGATCATTTCTTATCAGTCTGGTGCTTCCCATGTCAAAGACATGAAATGCATAGTGGAGACAAACAAACCTAGGTCACGCATGTTCATTTCAGTGCAGAGCTGGAAGAAATGTGATTTGAGCAGAAAGGTTCATTATTATTATTTAAAAAAGTGTTTTTGACACTGGGGCCTCATGGAGCTGGCCTAGTGCTGGTTAGGCTCCGCCCCCAGGCCCAGGGAGGCCCTCAGGCGGTGGATGTGTCTCTCTTGGCGTCTGCAGCGTTGCTGGCTGCTCTTGAGGCGTTTGCGCAGACGCTCCACCTGCTCCTCCAGCTGCTCGATGCGTCTCTTCTGGCGTGCCGAGTCCTCTGCTGTGTAGTTGTGATCACATGACACCGCTGCTGTTTGGTCGTGTATAGGCTCCTCCCCCTGCTCAATGGGGTCAGAGGGCAGAGGGAAGTGCAGCTCAGGTGGGAAAGGTTCCAGGGATTCAGCCTGAAAACACAAACAGTTTGAGTCAAGACAAATGGTGCCTGCTCCTCTACCTCTGCTTACTTCATCTCAGTGTTTCTACAGAACAACCACCTGCTTATCACCAGATTTTTTAAATTAAGAACTTTAAGTTCATGCTATAAATGTTTAAAAATGTCATTATATGATCATTTATAGCACTTTTACTGCTTTTGTAGACATTCAAAGTCACTAATTACTACCAATAACTAAATCTGTAATGTTTGTGAGTAAAACTGCCCCTGGTGCCTGTGGTACCTCTGTGTGCAGTATACTGACAGTAAGTACCTTGATGTGCAGTATACTGACAGAAAATACCTTGATGTGCAGTATACTGACAGAAAATACCTTGTGTGCAGTATACTGACAGTAAGTACCTTGGTGTGCTGTATACTGACAGTAAGTACTTGGTGTGCAGTATACTGACAGTAAGTACCTTGGTGTGCAGTATACTGACAGTAAATACCTTGAAGTGCTGTATACTGACAGTAAGTACCTTGAAGTGCTGTATACTGACAGTAAGTACCTTGGTGTGCAGTATACTGACAGAAAATACCTTGGTGTGCAGTATACTGACAGTAAGTACCTTGGTGTGCAGTATACTGACAGTAAGTACCTTGGTGTGCTGTATCTGACAGTAAGTACCTTGGTGTGCAGTATACTGACAGGAAGTACCTTGGTGTGCAGTATACTGACAGTAAGTACCTTGGTGTGCAGTATACTGACAGTAAGTACCTTGGTGTGCAGTATACTGACAGTAAGTACCTTGAAGTGCTGTATACTGACAGTAAGTACCTTGGTGTGCAGTATACTGACAGTAAGTACCTTGGTGTGCAGTATACTGACAGTAAGTACCTTGGTGTGCAGTATACTGACAGTAAGTACCTTGGTGTGCAGTATACTGACAGTAAGTACCTTGGTGTGCTGTATACTGACAGTAAGTACCTTGGTGTGCAGTATACTGACAGTAAGTACCTTGGTGTGCAGTATACTGACAGTAAGTACCTTGGTGTGCTGTATACTGACAGTAAGTACCTTGGTGTGCAGTATACTGACAGTAAGTACCTTGGTGTGCAGTATACTGACAGTAAGTACCTTGGTGTGGTTACGTGTTGGTGTGCAGTATACTGACAGGAAGTACTTGGTGTGCAGTATACTGACAGTAAGTACCTTGGTGTGCAGTATACTGACAGTAAGTAGCTTGGTGTGCAGTATACTGACAGTAAGTACCTTGGTGTGCAGGCAGGAGGAGAACACAGAGGGCACAGCGTTCTCCTTCAGCACACGGTTGTTGCACTCTTTCTTGAAGCTGTCCTGGGTGAAGTGTTGCGAGCACAGGCTGCTGTACTTGGTGGGTCTGAAGTTGTCTCGTCTCATTGCAGACACCCATTTGTCGCAGATGTCTGGTCGAGCCAGTGGGAACCTGCACCATCAACACAACTATTACCACAGAAAAAACATGGTGTGTTTTCAGCCCAGGACATTACTCTTGCTGGGCATGTTCAGTGGGCTTAGGCCTAGTTTACAAGACACGTTCCCAGAAAACCGTCACAGTTTATCTGGTGTCGTAGCGCGTTAATCTTCTTTTACGTGGAAACGCAGATTGACCCAAAATGCAGTAGTTCTAATTGTGCTCAGACTCCAGATGCCCTTATCGTGACCCCACACAGCCTATCATATAATACAGTTTAATAACACACGGACAGATTTACATTGTATACAAGTATTGCTGTTAAATAATGGCCTGTGTTATGACTAGGCTTACTAATAACAAGAATGAACCATAATGTGGTCCATAGGCTACTGTAAAGCTGGTGCAAATTAAATGTTCAACTCTAAATGACTTAAATTTACATTTAATTACAAAACTCCTGCTTTAAGTCAAGACACACAAGGAGTATTTCAAGTTGCTTCTAATAAACACACAATTAAGGAGGAAATTAAGGAAGTTCAAACAATGTCATTGTACTTTCTTAGGATAGGCTGTGAACTTTTAAATCTAAAACACTTGGTCTCGTTTCTTCCAACTTCTTTTTAAACAAGGTAAGTTATACATCTTGTAGAAATAGGCTACAACCATGGCCCCAACCCTTTTGAAGTAACGGCTGGTACAGTCCCAAATCTCTTTTGCAGGGACAGGTCAAGGCAGGGCAGCGCTGGTAAGAACAATGTCAAATGCAAACAACTGATTCTTATTGCTTGATTTGCGGTTTATTGGGTTAAATGGTTCTATATTGTCATAGTAAAGCACAAGGAATCAGCGATAGACTATAAAATCAATATTTAAGAATCATCTGGGGCCTGGAAGCAGATGGCCCAGACAGGTGGTTGGGGACCCCTGGGCTACAAGAGGTCTTTGGTCTTTTGAAAAACTTGAAGCGATAATCCGAACACTTCCACTTAACTTGGACTTGTCTCTTTGACTGGTCTAGATCATGTTTATTAAGGACAATGTACAATGACATTAAGCACAAAGGCAGAGATGCTTGTACCAGATTGTAGCTTACAGCTCATTTCGATCTGTAGTCCTGGAGAGGGGGCACATTGGACATGTTTTTAGTTGTAGGAGGAAACCGGAGTACCCAGAGGAAACCTATGAGACACGGGGAGAACATGCAAACTCCACATAGAAAGGCCAGTCGAACCCAGGGCCTTCTTGCTTGCGCAGCGGTTAGCGCTCTGGCCTGTATCGCCAGTCTCTCTGTGACCTGGGACTTAACTTGGACTTGTCTCTCTCTGACCTGGGACTTAACTTGGACTTGTCTCTCTCTGACCTGGGACTTAACTTGGACTTGTCTCTCTCTGACCTGGGACTTGACTTGGACTTGTCTCTCTCTGACTTGGGACTTGACTTGGACTTGTCTCTCTCTGACCTGGGACTTGACTTGGACTTGTCTCTCTCTGACTTGGGACTTGACTTGGACTTGTCTCTCTCTGACTTGGACTTGTCTCTCTTTGACTTGGACTTGTCTATCTGACTTAGGACCAAAGACCAGACTTTCTTGAGACTTGTGGTCCCACCTCAGACTTGGTCTATAAAAGTGTTGTCAGAGTGAATAATGATGATGTGATGTGGTAATGGTTCCTTATGAACTGTGGAAAAACACTGAATTGATTGGTTACTCTGTGTAAACGCGCATCAAAGCGGACACAATGTTCCTACAGAGCGGCGCGCCTGATCGGACGTGAGCGTGCGTCAGGTGTGCGCTTCTCTGCTGGAGACCCACGTAACTGACCCGCGTGGAGCCGAGCCGGACTCACTTGTGAAAGGAGATGTCTTTGTCTTTGTGGTAGCGGTTTTTGCAGCCGTACGCGGAGCACGTCTGGACCATGGCGGTGTCCTCGGCGCTCTCTCTTCCCCGCTCCGTCCTGAACCTGCGCTGCTCTTCACAGATCCACGCTCACGCAGATTCTCTCTCAGACACAGCTCGGCTTCAGTGCCACTAACAAACATGGCGGCGGAGAAGCTCTGGGTTTTCCGCGTGACACCTGAGCACTGGCGCCCCCCGCAGGTGATGAGCGCCACTACTGACGGGCCCTCCCACCTTTTCGGAATGAATTACTAGTTTTGCCCATCATCTTCAACTCTCAAGCTCCCTGACATGTTCTAGACACTAATCAAAGGGAAACGTTTTACAGTCCAATCCACCATCTGGGATCAGCCTCAGTTTGAACTCTAAACTCTAATAAAAACACAGCAAGATATCCAGAAACATCTGAAACGTTTGCTCTAAACAAAGTAAAACATCTACTTTACATTAGGCCTACATATGCTCTGTTCACTCATCTGACCTGGCTGCAGTGACTGTGGAGCTCTGGGGCCAGAACTGTTCCACTTCTTTAAAAAAAAAAAAAAAAAAACTCTACGAATTCTACACAAGGTTGGACATGGGGAACATACCAGTTTTCTATCAATCACAGTTAATCAAATGTTGCCTATAGATAATTCTTGACCGCCCAGATGATGAGCAAGGCATTTGAACAAGCTTGGTGTAAGATTGTGGATTAGCATTAACCAGGACAAAAGATAAAGATCCAATAAACCAGAAGCAGCTTAAATATATAATGGAAATTCTCCATTCGCATAGGGATAAAATGAGAAAGGTTTTTACTTTCATAGTATCAGTTTATTTTTTGGGCAGAGGGAAGCATGTATTTGTGTTTGAAGTTATGGGATTAAATAAGATCTTCTGTAATCGCTTCATTTCTGTTATAATTACACAAAATTGTCTCTGTTGCGGTTTATTCTACATACCTGGCGTCCAGTCACCCGCCTTTGCGTGTCGGGACTTCCTCTTACCTTTTGCAAACCCGTGTGTTGGGTAAAGATTCAACAGACTGCCTCGAAGAGTAAACCAGCTCACACCACAAAGGCATGTTTGTCTACACGTGTGGACATTTGTTTTATCTCCATCTGTGAACAAAAACATGAGTCGTGTGATGTAGAACTTTACTGCTCAAAAAACGCTTTTCCCACTCACGCAGCAGCAGGACTGAGCTGCAGGGTAAGACGTGTTCAGTCTGGTCTTTGATTCAACTTTGTTATTACAGAAAGATACTGTTGTATCTTTGGGATCCAGTGAATGACCTGGAGCAGAGGAATGTGACACTGCCCAATAGTCAAGAGAAGAGGCTTTGACACATTTTTAGGAACTTTTCAGTCTGATTTAAATATTGATCTGAGCAGAAGTTGAGGTGGTGTTTCATTTGGAGTGTTTCTCTGAACAGCTCACACGGCTCTCATTCACAAAGAGAAAAGTCATGAAAGCAGCCGAAGTACAACCTGCTCCTGTGGGAAGAGGAAGTTTTATCTGAAGCTTGGTTTGGGATTCAGAGTGAACTTTTTGTGTGTCAAAGCCATGTTTAGTTCCAGTGAAACTCATGGATGGTCTGAGGTCCGGACCAACTTTTAGAATGAAGGCTACAGCGATGTTGTAATGTTTGACTGGTCCGGTGAGTCCAAATACATTGAAACTCCGCCTCCTCCGCACTGACATCCGTCTTGTTGGGACGTCCGTGACTCTCCAGACCTGCTCACTATTAAACCAGACTGTGTGACTGTTTGGGTTTGATCCTCCAGAGGCAGCAGCTCTTGTTTGGTGCTTTTGTTGGTTTGTTGGTAATTGAGCTGCTGCTCTGTTAAATCAGACGTATTTGCCTGACTCTTTATAGTGTCTTTATCTGCCACAGATCAGACGAGTTTGATGATCATTTTAACTGAAATAACCCTCTCTCTATAGGCCTATACTTAGCATTGACAAGATCTTTTTCTTTCCCATAATGTCTGAAAATGTCTGCTTAATAATGTGGCCCATTTGTTTTTTCCTTGGTTTGGACTCTCCTGATAAACCTCTTGGCCCAAGTGTCTGACCCACAGAACCATCCTGGAGTTTCACTGGGAAACACCTTTTGCCTCAGACTTCTGTGAGTGTGGCTGCATGATGTGGTTTTCTCGTTTGTTCTTTTCAGAATACACACGTCTGCAAGGTTTCAGCATTTAATCCAAAAAGTAGTATTTGTACATGGTCCTGGCGTTGGCCTTCAATAGTGTCACAAGTCCTGTAACATGGTGTGAATACTGGAGTATCGTCTACAGCCCTGTCCAATGGCACGACATGAAAAGCTTTACATCATTGTCACTAAACAAACACACAAAAGGTGACTTTACAGCCGCTTGCTCAAGTCTGTGTGCACACGACGCCAGTTAGCTTGTTTATATTCAAAAGAGACAATTATTGTACAAAATAGTATTTCCTGTTCAGTTTATTTTTATGTGGTTTTCACTTCACTGAACTAAAGTAAATAAATGGTCAGAAGATCAGACAGTGAACTGTGTTTCTAACTGCTAACGCTAACAGGAAACACTCACAGGCACAGACGTGAGCTTCTTTGAACATAAACAAGCCAACTGTCCGGAGAGTGTCGGGAAGCTTCTGCACAAGCGAAGACACCACTACGGCAACACCCACCAGGACAAGCAACATGGAATATGCTGTTTGTCATTGACTTTTTAAATGTTTGATGTCAACTTCATTCTAACACAATATTTAAGTGTTGATAACCTTGATCAAACGACTCATTAGTGTTAAATAAAGTCTGATTTCCTGTGACTTTATCAAAAAAACATGATACATTATTGTCAGTTAAATAATGAAAATAGAGTCAAGCTAAACACTAGCATGACTGACTGTATTTGGGGAAGGACGGTTCTGTCCAGAGTCTATTCTGCAGGACACAAAGAATACAAACTGTGCACTGACCCGAAGCCAAACAACACTCACCAAACAGTCTCTTTGTACAGCCGTGTCAAAGGTCATATTCCAGCTGGGATCATTCAGAGATGGTGGAGTTCTTCAGTGCCACACGTTTTGTCCACAGAGAACCACCACAACACAAAAAACCTCCGAAGAGAAGATGAACAGATCCTACGCTCAAACTAAGAACATCAGTCGGACAGGAGGTAACGGCAGGTCAGTGTTAGGGCTGCACAGTTCGGAGAAGATTTGTGAAAACTGTCCAAGTGCGAGGGCCGGCCAATAAAAAGAGCTCAGAGAAAAAGAAGATCAAAGATAGAACTATTCTAAACTTGTGAGGCTTACTTAAGTTTTAGTCTGCTAAAGTGAGAGCAGGCGACAGGTGCCAGTAAACACCTGAGCCTGTACTACCAACGTCTGAACTCATCCTGGAGAAGTTTCTCTAACCCGGGTTGACTAATCCAGACATAAGACTCTCTGGGTAAACTGTCCTACGAAACCAGTTCACAACTGGATCTGTTAACCCTGGATTTTCTCAATGAAGCCGTGTCACGGAGCAGAGGCGGGGTTAACGTAAACAGACCAATCACAACAATCGCACTGCGGACTTCAAACGTGAGGAAACGTCAATGATGAAGCGAAATATACAAGTATTAAAATCTAATTGAAGTAAACGCTGCAGCTTCAAATGAAGTCTGAGCTTAATCAGCCAATCACAGACACATAAGTTATGCTAGAGTTCATTTAAATGTCCTGCATGGATACAAACAGACTAAATGTGCAGACATGACGGAACATTTAATAGATCGACCATTTAGTCTGAATGAGCTGTGTCCTTTATCTGAGTCAAGTGATGAGTAAAGATCCACAGCCAAATGTGACAAAGTGCAGTCGTTCATTATTTCTTGACAATGAAATAGTTTATTAATATCACAGATTAAACAGATTCTTCAGTCACTGTTAAGATCTGATCCTGCTCTTAATAAACAGGTTTGATATAACTGACTTTCCATTTCCTCATTTCTCCGCTGCTCTCCCTCTCCAGTCTCTTCACAAACGCCTAAATTCTCGTCTCTGATTGGCCAGCGCCTCATCTTTTTAACTTATTCCAGAACTTATCCTGGTCCGGAGCAGGTTATGAGTTTGCTGCATGTTGCCATGGAGATCTAACCCGATACGAAGTGATCCAGTTTTGTAGGACCTCTAGACCAGGTTTAACCCAGAACTTACCTCACTAAACCCCAAATCTAGCTTGGTAGTACAGGGCTCAGGTGAGAACCAAAACACCAAATGGAAACATCAACAAACGAACATCATGAGCAGAACTTTACAATGACTTTCAGTCAAAAAAAGCCAGAGTATATTTGGACATGATTACCTTGTCTCTGTGACACACGCAGGTCGTGTTGATCAAATCTTACTTACGGCTCCTTTCAAATACTTTTTACTCAAAGTACATATTCCATCTGATACTTCAATACTTTTGCTTAAGTACATTTGTTTTTGTTTACTTCATGTATCTGAACTTTGACCGAAGTAACAAACCAGGCCAACATTATAAATAAGAATTTGTTCTTAATGTTTTGCCTGGCAAAATCAAAAATAAAAAGTAACTTCAAACCTTTGGAAACAGAATACGTTTGGAGTTTGGACGTTTGTGCAGCCCTACGAAAGATTTAGTGTCCATTTAGTTTAGATGGACCGACAGAAACATCATCATTTAAAAAAACACGACTGTCCTTTTCAACTCAGTCTGCAGCATCAGAGCACACCAAGCTCTGACATCACATCCTTCAAACATGAGCCCGCCCTCAGTCTCCCGCTCCTTCCCCCATCCCCTCGTCTCCTTCACGTGCCTCCTCGTCTCCTTCGCTAGCTTCCTTGTCTCCTTCGCTGGCTTCCTTGTCTCCTTCGCTGGCTTCCTTGTCTCCTTCGCTGGCTTCCTTGTCTCCTTCGCTGGCTTCCTTGTCTCCTTCGCTTGTCTTCTTGTTGCCCTCGTCGGTTTCGTCTCCTTTCCTTGCCTCTTCAGGACCTTCCCGTAGCTCCTTGTCTCCTCCGTCACTTGCTTCCTTGTATCCTTTGTGTGGCTCCTTGTCAACGCCGTTCCCTCTGGATTCTTCATCCTCATCAGAGTCCTGAAACACAGAAGAAGTCTCAAGTAAGTGAAAGAGAGACAAGTCCAAGTCAAGTTCCAGGTCAGAGAGAGACAAGTCCAAGTCAAGTCCCAGGTCAGAGAGAGACAAGTCCAAGTCAAGTCCCAGGTCAGAGAGAGACAAGTCCAAGTCAAGTCCCAGGTCAGAGAGAGACAAGACCAAGTCAAGTTCCAGGTCAGAGAGAGACAACAATTCCAATTCTCCGATTCTTCCACATTATCCAGATGGATAATTATCCATCTTCCTCTTCTGAAAATGTTTAATGAAATACTTTAAGCTGATTGGGTATATAAGATAAGATAAGCCTTTATTGTCTCCCGTAGGAGAAATTTGTTTTGGGGACAAGGGAACACATGCTTTAAGACATAATTTACACAAACACCACAAGTGAACATAAAAAAAGACCAAAGAATACAAGGGCACAAGTGACTGCAGTATTGGGTTAAATTCTACCTTAATTGCACATTCCCTAAGCCTATGATATGCAGTGTAGGGCCTACTTTAGTTTGTGCTAAGCCAATCACAGTAAAGACATATCCTAGTGTCACTTTTCTCAAAATGGTCAAAGTTTTTCTGCTAAAACAGACTCAAACGCAGCAGAAACATGCCCATCTTTGTTTGGCTTGATTCAGACACTACTTGCTGTCGTCTTTACTAACATTTTAAACATTTTTTGTCAAATGCATGATTCTTGATTCCTCAGTGTCTCCGATCAGACTGCTTAGTCCTGCTCCTGTCACATGCAGGGCCCTGGTTCGGTCACTAGTTTGTTATCAGATTTTTTTAACCCCTGACAACAAAAGTTTCCATATTAGTTGTGTATGTGACGGCATGTGGGTGTGGGGGCGTGTGTGTGCGGGACCTGTTTGAGGCGGCTCCTCCGGCGGTTCACCCCGGCCTTGATCCTCCGGGACAGGGCCAGTAGTTTGTTGTGTCTCTGGCGTCTCTTGGCCTTCTCCGGAGCCTCCTTCCTGCTCTTCTCAGGAGCGTCGGAGTCGGACTCGTCGTTCCTCTGCACTCTGCTCCGTTTGGCCGATCGTGCCAAGCGTTTGGGCTGCTCCTCCTCGTCGCTCTCCTCGGAGCTGGAGGACGACGAGGTGCTCTCACGGCCCAGAAACGAGCGCTTTCGACGGGTCACGGAGCGGCTGTGGTCACTGGAGCTGGCTGCAGAGTCACTGTCCTCCTCCTGAGAGCTGCACGAGGACAACACACATGAACACACACATGAGACACACACACGAGAGCTGCACGAGGACAAACACACATGAGACAACACATGAGAGCTGCACGAGGACAAACACACATGAGACACACACACGAGAGCTGCACGAGGACAAACACACATGAGACACACACACGAGAGCTGCACGAGGACAAACACACATGAGACACACACACGAGAGCTGCACGAGGACAAACACACATGAGACACACACATGAGACACACACACGAGAGCTGCACGAGGACAAACACACATGAGACACACACACGAGAGCTGCACGAGGACAAACACACATGAGACACACACACGAGAGCTGCACGAGGACAAACACACATCACACACACACTCACACACATGTTGTGTTTCCATCTGTCATGGGGACATTACATTGACTTACATTCATTTCATGGACCCTTACCCTAACCTTAACCTCAGTGGCTACTTGCCTAAACTTAACCCAACCCTCACCCTAATCCTAACCTTAACCTTATTTGAACTTAAAACCATGTTGCTGATCTCATAATGAAGGATTTACATCATGGGGACCAGCTTTTTGTCCCCATAAGGAAGGCAGGTCCCCAGAAAGTGAGTGTGTATACAACTTTTGGTCCTCACAAAGTGATGAATACACGCTCACGAGAGCTGCACGAGGACAAACACACACTAGACACACGCACACACCACACTGTAACTGACGATATGAAGTTAGTGTTTTTGAACCTTCTACGACACATTCAAGTCAAAAGACAGTTTTTATTCAGAACTGGGGCTGGGCAATAATCCAATTGAGACAGTATCAGGAAAGGTTGTTTTCAACATTCAAGATGCTACAAAAAGAGTTTTTAAAAATAATTCTGTAAACTTTGAACTATAGGCATACTTACATGTAGGTTTTTGTGAGCTCTTGTGTGATTTATTTTGGTTGTATTCACATGACCAACATTCTAAAAGCCAACATACTTCCTACAGATGAGGATGAGCAAATGAACTGTAGAGTAATACAACCAAGACATTTCCCATAATCCCCCAGGCCTCATTCTGCCTCCAGTCTACAAACACATATGTTAAAGTGAATCCAATTCATTTGTAAATAACTGTTTTATCACTTTAGGTTAGAAGTTACTTTTGAACTCAAGCGTCTCTGCCTCTACACCTGCGGGAAACACTCACACATAAACAAGGCTGGGCTTCTCCAATTGTATTTACTTGAGATCAATTAAATAAGTTTTCTTCCTGTTCATGTAGAAATGCTCCATGTTTCGGGGCTTTGGAGCGAACAGGAGCTGCAGCTTGGCTCCTTTAACCAGGACTGAGGCAGATGTGACAGTTACATGAAAATCCCTCCTAATCCCACTGTTTCCCTGCTCCGCGCTAAACTCAGGTCAAAGCTGGTGATGATGTGGTGATGTGCGCAGTGTTCAGGCCTCCGCAGTCACTGACCTGCGGAATTCGGACTCGGACCCGGAGGAGGACGAGGAGAAGGAGCCTTCGTCGCTGTCGTCCAGGATGGAGGCGGGCAGTCCGATCTGACGCTTCGCAGCTACTTTGGTTTTCCGCATTGAAGCGAACATTTTGCGCTTGTACAGGCTCTCCATGGCGAACCTCTGTGCGTGCGCCTTTGCGCAACTCTCAGATCCAAATCAAGTTGAACTATACGACATAGAAGGTTTGAGGAGCTCCAGCTCTGACGCACACGCAGATGCCTGTGCCAAACGCGCCCTGCTCTGCGCTTTTTGTGCTAAAACATGACGCACAGCTGCTGTTACCCGTGCATGCCGCTGCGGATGGAAGAGTGCGCCTGTTTCAAACAGCTGTGCTCACAGAGGGTAAAACGGTGCATTTGAGCCAGACCCGCGGAGGTGCTTAGCTAGCGCTAGCCTTGTTATTGTGCGCTTCTTCCTCTGCCCTGGAAAGACGCAGACATAGCACACACACAGAGTTAGCGCCCCCTTCGGCCCTTCTCACACTACAGTCTCATGGATTTAGTGTCCACAATCCGCTTCATAAACAGGCTAAAGGAACCAGGTTTCTATGGAAACAAGGCTCCTCCTCTTGCTTCTAGGGAGAGACGTCTGCTCTGTAAAGACACATTTTTAAACTCAAACTTCAAAGTAAAAAACAATGCTTTTGTTCAAGTCTGTTTGGTTTTTCCGTTTTTAATTTTTCTATTTGTTTTCTATTTTCTTTCTTTTGTACACAGTGGACCTTTAACTCAAATGTAAAATGACATCACAAAGCTAGGTTTAGTTTTGTGATGTCATAACCTGGCTTAGTTACTGAAAATGAGTTTGAGGAAACCTTTGTAATGAGTTACTGCGCGTATCGACTAGTTCACCTGGGTTAGGGGATGTGGAGGGTGGGGAGTTTATTACACTTTTTGGCTTTTAACATTTTTTATTGTCCACTATTGCTACTTTTGTGGATATTTCAATGATTTCTTGCTACAAACTTTAGTTTTTTCATATTTTCAAAAGCATTCAGTTTCCCTGAGGCCAGGTGTGCTGTCTGTATGTTCAGTTGTTTGGGCACTGGGGGAGGCTGGGGGTTTGTGTGGGAAGCTGTATTTGAAGAGCTCTATTCTCTACACCATTATATGCACATTCACCACACACACTAATATGAGATGAGTAATCTTTAATAACGAGACACAAGGGTTATGCAGTTCTGTGGTGTGGAAGTCCAGTAAAAGTCAAAGTTGCTGTGACTCAAAGCAGAGCAGAAAGCTGTGCCCAGGTCAGTGTAAGAGTAACTTTCTATGTGTAGAATCTGATTTGAGGAAACTGCAAACATACTAAAATGATTGTGTTTAGACCAGACTTAAAATGTGGAACAAAAAGAAACTTGAATCTTCTGCCCATATGACACCTGATCACATTTTTCTACGTATGACTTAGTTTGATGTGACAGTCCTTATATTGATCAGAATTTTACAACAATTAACTTGCAAATTATGAAGAAATTGATAAATTAAAGTTAAAAATAACAGGAGGTTATCGGAGTTCAGACACAGAATCCTCCACGTGTTTACACACAAGCGAGTTTCCTGGAGCTTAAACAATCATTCAACACAATTAAAGAAATATAAAATATGATCCATTTGTGTCACTTCTGTGGGTTTGGGCTCACATGTAAAATGTGGCTGCTAGGTAACAGTTGTGGATTCCCCTCCACATGTGGAAATATTTCATGGACAAAATACAAACTTCATAAAAATAACCAATGTGGTGAAAACAAGCTCATTGTTTGGTGAAATCTTAAATAGAATCATGTTCACTGTGTTTTTCTGTCATACACATTTACATTTACTCAGCAAGAAAAGTAAGTGGAACTTTTACTCACACAAGTGAATGAGTCCTGCACGAGGCATTAAAGCAGTAATACTGTTATTCACTGAAAGACAAGGTTTGATTTTGTACTTTTGTGTTTGTTTTTGTGAGGAATAGTGACTCAGGCGTCTAGACAAGAATTGAATGGTGACAAAACAGAATCTCTTAATCCCTAAAAGTCCTCTGAGCCACTGCAGACTCAGGACTTTTGGGCCAGGAGCGTGCTCAGTTTGATCTTTCCGTCCATGGAAGCGGTCAGGCACGTTCCACAGTCCAGAGCCGAGCACCAGTCCACAGTGACCACCGGAGCTCTGTGTCCACCCAGAGACAGCAGCTGGTCCAGGGCCCCCGCCTCCCCGCCGCTCAGCTGGAACACACCACAGAACAATCAGTGAGTGAGTGAGAGGCTGAGCTGTGTCACCGAGAGTTCTACCCAGCAGCAGAGGTCAGAGGCCTCCAGGACAAACACTTCATCTCAATAGGACTGATGAAAAAACATGTATGTAATATGTAATAATCTGTATTTTCTAGGCAGATTTCCTTAGATTTGAAGTGCCAGAACTAACAAATCCAAATCTCTTATAGTTTGGTTTCCAGCAGTCGTTGGCTCAACTGAAAAAGCAGTGTTATGAAATTATAAAACCTGAGTCAGAACTTTTTTCCCTTAACTTCAATCATTGTGCGTGGACCTGCAACTGCTCTGCCACACGCTGAATCTGCTTCACTGACCACGAGCCTAAGACCTGGAATATTCACTCTCATTTGTCTGTGTCACATACAGTAGGCTATGGCTGCAGTACATTTTTACACCACCAGATGGAACCAGTGACCCAGTGTGTGGATTCTGTTACGTTCTAACTAAAGTCATGTCAAAACAAGGCCACCGAATTTTCAGATAATCTATGAATCATGTCTCTTCATCTAAGAATAAAGAAAGTAATTTAACACAAAATGATATATTTGTGGCCCCAATACTCCAGAGAACTGCACCTGTCTGTATTTGGGCATTTTCCTCTGAACTGGAATGTAGCCTAGTATATTGTACTAAAACCACTGCATTGTGCTGGATTACTGTGTTTACTTCGTGTTTAAACCACTATAAAAACAAAAGTGTGATTAGACGTTAGTTCGGTTGAGCCTGTCGAGCGTTTGGAAGCTTTGAGGTGGAGGGGTTTCCGGGCACTGACCCTGTGGATGATTCCTCCGGAGCTGGAGCAGGTCAGCACATGTTGGCCCTCCGAGTCGAACGCAAACAGCCTCCCCCGAGGAATCTGCACCTGAAGCAGCAACAGCAGTCACGTACGGATGTGCCCCTGAGCCGCGGTCATCCCCGCGTGATCATACCCACTGTACCCCTTGCCCGCTGATCATACCACTGTACCCGCTGATCTACCCTGTACCCCTGTGCCGCTGATCTACCCCTGTGCCCGCTGTCATACCCACGTGCGCTGATCATACCCACTGTACCCCTCCCGCTGATCATACCCACTGTACCCCTGTCCCCCCGTGCCCTGTCATACCCTACCCCTGTGCCCGCTGATCATACCCACTGTACCCCTGTGCCCATCAGTCATACCTGCTTGTACCCGCTGTACCCCGACAGGACAAAGGGTCCCGTGGCCTCCTGGGGCAGGGCCTGCTCTGACTGTCGGACTCCACAGCGATGGATGTTCCACTGGATAAACTGCAAACAAACTCAGTGTCGCACAAACGCTTCTGCCACTTTCAACTGCCACAAACACCACACATGACAGATTATGTAGAGCACACACTGATGAGATGACAGATTATGTAGAGCACACACTGATGAGATGACAGATTATGTAGAGTACACACACTGATGAGATGACAGATTATGTAGAGCACACACTGATGAGATGACAGATTAGTGATAGATAGAGTACACACTGATGAGATGACAGATTATGTAGAGTACACACTGATGAGATGACAGATTATGTAGAGTACACACTGATGAGATGACAGATTATGTAGAGCACACACTGATGAGATGACAGATTATGTAGAGGACACACACTGATGAGATGACAGATTATGTAGAGGACACACTGATGAGATGACAGATTATGTAGAGTACACACTGATTGAGATGACAGATTATGTAGAGCACACACACTGATGAGATGACAGATTATGTAGAGTACACACTGATGAGATGACAGATTATGTAGAGTACACACTGATGAGATGACAGATTATGTAGAGTACACACACTGATGGATGAAGAATGACCAGATGATGGATTATGTAGAGTACACACACACTGATGAGATGACAGATTATGTAGAGCACACACTGATGAGATGACAGATTATGTAGAGGACACACACTGATGAGATGACAGATTATGTAGAGCACACACTGATGAGATGACAGATTATGTAGAGCACACACTGATGAATGACAGATTATGTAGGTGAGATGACGACGAACACACTGATGAGATGACAGATTAGTACACTGTAGACGAGGACACACACTGATGAGATGACAGATTATGTAGAGCACACACTGATGAGATGACAGATTAATGTAGAGACACACACTGATGAGATGACGATTTGACAGATTATGTTAGAGGACACACACTGATGAGATGACAGATTATGTAGAGCACACACTGATGAATGACAGATTATGTAGAGCACACACACTGATGAGATGACAGATTATGTAGAGTACACACTGATGAGATGACAGATTATGTAGAGTACACACACTGATGAGATGACAGATTATGTAGAGTACACACTGATGAGATGACAGATTATGTAGAGTACACACTGATGAGATGACAGATTATGTAGGAGTACACACACTGATGAGATGACAGATTATGTAGAGTACACACTGATGAGATGACAGATTACGTAGAGCACACACTGATGAGATGACAGATTATGTAGAGTACACACTGATGAGATGACAGATTTATGTAGAGTACACCACTGATGAGATGACAGATTATGTAGAGTACACACTGATGAGATGACAGATTATGTAGAGCACACACTGATGAGATGACAGATTATGTAGAGTACACACTGATGAGATGACAGATTATGTAGAGTACACACTGATGAGATGACAGATTATGTAGAGTGTGACAAATGCTTTTTTGTGGTTTTGTTCTCCAAACGTCTGTGTGTGTTCTGACCTTTCCGTCTTCTCCGATGCTGAACACGGTGTTTTCGTCGTAGCTGAACTCCACACTGTACACTTCTCCATCGTGAGCTCTCCAACTCATGGCACAGTCGTATCTCTGCATGTCTGCGCAGACGGACAGACAGTCAGTGAACAGGACACACACAGTCTGCGCAGACGGACAGACAGTCAGTGAACAGGACACACCAGTCTGCGCAGACGGACACACAGTCAGTGAACAGGACACACAGTCTGCGCAGACGGACAGACAGTCAGTGAACAGGACACACCACAGTCTGCGCAGACGGACACACAGTCAGTGAACAGGACACACCAGTCTGCGCAGACGGACAGACAGTCAGTGAACAGGACACACAGTCTGCGCAGACGGACAGACAGTCAGTGAACAGGACACACACAGTCTGCGCAGACGGACAGACAGTCAGTGAACAGGACACACACAGTCTGCGCAGACGGACAGACAGTCAGTGAACAGGACAAACACAGTTGTTGGAACGTTTTTCAGTTTCTTGTCCGATAGTTTCCGTCACTATTTTATTCAGGACCAGGACCACAGTCTGGCAGAGGTGTCAGCTTTACATGTTAAAGTCAAACTAAACTTAAAAAGATGTGTTTAAACAGCACTGTTTCAGGTCTAAACAGTCACACACTGCTGTGACATCAGAATTGATTTGTCCACTCGATCCTGTGCTGATCACAAACACTGTGGGATATGAGCTGACGCGACGCTCATTCAGAAGCTTTTTATTCCAGACGTGTGTGCGGATATTAAAGGCGCCTGTCATCTTCCAACACACCTGCTCCTGAAAGATTAAGTAAACCTTTACTAGACACAGAGCAGAACATGACTTTTACACTGCTGTGTGAGTGGAACGCTCCTTTATGAAACCTGCTTAATCATCATTTGTTCTCAAAGAAGAAACTCTCTGCTCGTGGTAATCAACGTTGACACACACTCCTGTCCTCCGCTCACTGCTGCTCCACAAGTCTGTCAGGTCTCAGTTCTTCTGTCAGACTGAGAATCCTGAACATGTCCTGATGTCTGAGGAACATTAAGACTAAAAATCACTAAACATCTTGAACTTTGACAGGTGCAGCGCAAGCCTTAAGACGGAGGACAGGAAGAGAGGACAGAGACAACAGGGGACAGTAGGAGGCAGTAGAGGACATACCAAACAGCCGGATGATTCCGTCGGCGGCTCCTGTCACCAGTAAGTTCCCGTTGTGGTTAAAGGCGGTGCAGTTTATGGCCACAGGGTCCGGCTCCAGAGAGAACCTCAGCTGCACAGACAGAGACACAGACACACAGAGACAGAGACACAGAGACACACAGAGACACACAGAGACACACACAACAGAGACACACAGAGACAGAGACACACAGCGTCATCGTCTCACTCTCACGCTGCAGGCTACATCACTGCACACTCACCTGCTGCTTCACCGTCTCGTGTCCCACAGGAGCAGCTGTCCAGACACAGGGACAGAGACACGACGAGACTCCGCCCCTCCACAGCGGGACACGGCTGCAGCTGAACACACGAAGGACGAACCGCTAGGACTGCACGCCAGGGACAGGATCCTGAGGACAGAGGCGACGGGAACAGCAGAGAGGGACAGGGGACAGCAGAGGGGACAGCAGAGGGGACAGGGGACAGCAGAGGGGACAGCAGAGAGGACAGGGGACAGCAGAGGAGGACAGGGGACATCAGACACTGTGTCAGTCTAAAATGAGTGAATAATCTGACAGTGAAAACATGTTGAAGAAAAGTGTTGTGAAGAAAACAAGTCCAGACGTGAGCGACTGGGAAAACAAACGAGACGACGTCAGAACGGTGCGTCTCCTCTTTGGGACAGTCCACAGTCCACAGTCCGCAGTCCGCAGTTCCGCAGTCACAGTTCACAGTCCACAGTCACAGTTCACAGTCCACAGTCCACAGTTCCAGTTCACAGTCCACAGTCACAGTCACAGTCCACAGTCCACAGTCACAGTCCACAGTCCACAGTTCACAGTCCACAGTCCACACAGTCCACAGTTCACAGTCCACAGTTCACAGTTCACAGTCCACAGTGGGAGTGAAATAGTTCTGACCTGGGATGGGCCTCGTCGATGTTCATCTCAAAACAGGCTCTTCTTGGCGTCCGGTGTCGTAGAGTCGCACTGTGCCCACTCCACTCCCCAGCAACAACTGTCCCACAGAGAGAAGAAGAGAGAGAGAGAGTCAGGACACAGAGGAGGAGAGAGAGAGAGTCAGGACACAGAGAGAGAGAGAGAGAGAGAGAGAGAGTCAGGACACAGAGAGAGTCAGAGGAATCAGGAAATCCACACGAGAGAGGACAAGAGAGGTCCACACGAGAGGAGACAGAGGTCCACACAGAGATGAGACCAGAGAGACAGAAGAGGAGAGTCAGGTCCCACAGAGCAGAGGTTCCCACACAGAGACGGTTCCACACAGACAGAGGTTCCACACAGAGACAGAGGTTCCACACACACAGATACAGAGGTTCCACACAGACAGAGTTCCACAGACAGAGGTTCCACACAGAGAAGAGGTTCCACAGAGCAGAGGTTCACCAGCAGAGGTTCCACACAGAGTACAGAGGTTCCACACAGACAGAGGTCCACACAGACAGAGGTTCCACACAGCAGTACCAGAGGTTCCACACAGAGACAGAGGTTCCACACAGAGTCAGAGGTTCCCACACAGAGACAGAGGTTCCACACAGAGACAGAGGTTCCACACAGAGACAGAGGTTCCACACAGAGACAGAGGTTCCACACACAGACACGAGGTTCCACACAGAGACAGGGTTCCACACAGAGACAGAGGTTCCACACAAGACGAGGTTCCACACAGAGAGAGGTTCCACACAGAGACCTGCTCATCACTCAGCTCCAATATGCACATGTTACGTCAGGACACAAACAACAATGTCAAAGTTAGTGGTGGACAGGGGTTCTAAACACTCATATGCTGTCACACTGTCACTGCGGTTACATGTCAGGGAAATCAGTCTAGGCTAGAAAACCGGACTCTACTTGGTTTTCCCCTCAAACCGGTCGGACCAGTTTTGCTCCTGTTTACATGTGAGAGAGTAAACCATTACCCTGGAGAGACTGGTCTGCTGTGTCAGATTCACTACTGCAGGATTGAGGCTGTAATTTGTTGAATTACTTTAACATTGTTAATGTTGTTTATTTGTATTAACTGTTTGTAATACTGTTTGTAAATGACACAGTTTTTTTCTGGACCATGTAGGACTGTTTTAAACATGTAGAACAGTGTTAAACATGAGTTAAATGTGTGAGCCACTTTGTGCAAGGCACTTATACTTCTAAAATTCTTAATTTATGGTTGGAATGTGCTGTGGACAGGGGTTGTGAGCTGCTCAGTTGCATTTGTCCAGCTGCAGACCGATTGTCTGTTTACATGAGTCTGAAATCAGACTACAATCGGTCGGGACCACGTGCGCCAACTGGTTTTCCGAAAACCGGTTTACGGCTCCTCAATAGGTCTGCCCAGGTTTACATGAGCTTTGGAAAACCGGTTTAAATCGGACTAGGCTAGTTATCCAGTTTTCCTGGCCTCCATGTAAACGCCCTGAGTGTCACTGTCCCACTGTCCCACTGTCCCACTGTCACTCACTTACACTGTCACTTTCACACTTAACTTTCACACTGTCAGTGTCACACTCTCAACCGAACCACTTTTTGTTAGACGTTGTTCGTTTTTTTCTGTGAAAAGCTGAACTTCATCAAACTAACAACGGACCTGATGCAGTCGTTTCCAAACACAAGTCTACATGTCAACATAATCCTCTGTTCAATGTTGTAACACAACTTTCTCTTCAAAACTAAATCTAAAACAATCACATGACCTCTCACTACCACTGACGTGATCTGAGTGCTTAATATTGTCTGAGCCTTTAACACACACGTACGTTTAGAAGCACTAAACCTACTAGATGTTTTAAAACCTCTCTATCGTCCACGTAGAACATCTGGATGTGCTCAGGCTCTTTGTTTGCTTTGCAACATTTGTGTGACATTAAATAGTCATTTTTAATCATGTAGAATTTGAGCAGGTTTAATGTGAACTTTGGGCTGGAAACTGTCAGTGTAATCTGGCAACACTGCTTATGAGAACCGACACATCAGGCTTCAAATCAGGCCAAACTCCTTTAGTGTGATTATTTCCAAAATCAAAACAGAAAAGACAAATCCCGTTGTGAATGTGAGTGTAAACGAGGCGTGTGGTGCAGAGTAGGAGCTGGTACCAGTCTGTCCGGTTTGGCGGCCCACTCCAGGGACAGCAGAGGAGACTTGGACATGATGGTGGCTTTGGTCTGCATTATGGGGTTAAAGGACCACACCTGGCAACACAAAAGCACAGCACAACTCAACTACTGCTTTTAAGTGTCAGCTTGTGTTGACAGGAGGATTTTACCTTCACCACTCCGTCCACATCTAAGCTGGCGACTCTGCGGCCGGACGAGTCCACTCTGCAGAACACAAACGCTGCTTAGATGGATGAGTTCAGGCCTTTTCACGCTGTAAGAACCTTTAATGATGATCATCAACATGATGGTTCCACGCAAAGGACCAGGAACCATGGACGCCAATAGATGTGTTCACACAGAGCAGGGACTAAGCACTGGGGGCACACTTTAGGGCAGGGTCACTCAAATATGTGGCCCACCAAGCAGTATGTGATGGGCTGGACCATACTGCTTGATCATCTGTTTGTTGTTCTTTGTGCACTATGTTCAGTGGCCTTTATTATGTAGACGTATCCTGGGTCTACTCTGTGGTCTCCTTCTGGTGGAACATGCCTGAAACACCTCACCTGGGAGGCGTCCAGGAAGCATCCTGAACAGATGCCCCAGCCACCTCAACTGGCTCCTCTCAAGCAGCGACTCTACTCCGAGTAGATCGGTAAATCGAGAGCTTTGCCTTTCGACTCAGCTCCTTCTTCACCACAACGGTTCGATACAGCGATCGCATCACTGCAGACGCTGCACTGATCCGCCTCAATCTCACGCTCCATCCTTCATCACTGTGAACAAGACCCAGAGATACTTGAACTCCTCCACTTGAGGCAAGACTCTCCACCCACCTAGAGAGGGCTTTTTCTGGTTGAGAACTATGGCCTCGGATTTAGAGGAGCTGATCTCATCCCAGCCGCTTCACACTCGGCTGCAAACCGTCCCAGTGCATTGAGGCAGGTCCTGGTTTGAAGAAGTCTTCAGGACAACATCATCTGCAAACAGCAGAGATGATCCTGTTGTCCCTGACTGCGCCTAGAAACTAGAAGTCCAACATGCACTGGGAACAGGTCTGACTTACTGCCGCAATACAAACCCTAACACCTGGAGCCACCGAGAAGCTTGACGACAACCTCAGTGACTTCAGCCCCCTCCTCCCAGTGGTGGGAGTACCTGCAGCGGTGGGAGTACCTGCAGCAGTGGGAGTACCTGCAGCGGTGGGAGTACCTGCAGTGGTGGGAGTACCTGCAGCGGTGGGAGTACCTGCCGCCAGTGGGAGTACCTGCAGTGGTGGGAGTACCTGCAGCGGTGGGGAGTACCTGCAGCGGGGGAGTACCTGCCTGCAGTGGGAGTACCTGCAGTGATGGGAGTACCTGCAGCAGTGGGAGTACCTGCCTGCCAGTGGGAGTACCTGCGCGTGGGAGTACCTGCAGCGGTGGGAGTACCTGCAGCGGTGGGAGTACCTGCAGCGGTGGGAGTACCTGCAGCGGTGGGAGTACTCAGGGTGGGAGACCTGCAGCGTGGGAGTACCTGCAGCAGTGGAGTACCTGCAGCGGTGGAAGTACCTGCAGTGGTGGGAGTACCTGCAGCAGTGGGAGTACCTGCAGCGGTGGGAGTACTGCAGCAGTGGGAGTACCTGCAGCAGTGGGAGTACCTGCCGCAGTGGGAGTACCTGCCGCAGTGGGAGTACCTGCAGCGGTGGGAGTACCTGCAGTGCATGATGGAGGAGTGGTGCTCTCCGTACTCTCTTGGCTCAGTTTGATGAAGGGCTGTTCTCGGCTGGACTCGGCTGCAGGAGGACTGTCTGTCTCACTCTCGGTCTTCTTCTCTTGACTCTGTGGAGACCAGACGACATGAGCCTCACGTTCACTCACTTTGTCCCTTTAGCTTTACTTCTCTTAAATAGTTGGACATTTTACATAAACACACACAAAACTAAACTTTTACACACAAAGCCTTCTTACAGATTTCAACCAAGATGCAGCCACATATCATTAAACAAGGACCGACCCATCGAGGTGAAGTGGGCCATGAGTTCTTCTGGTGTGTTCCATGTGGTGGAGTAAGGTTCCTGTACCTGTGGAGGCGCCTTGGTGAACAGCTCCTTCCTCTCCTTCTCGTGCTCCTGGATCCTGCGGTGCCTCTGGGAGCTGGGCTGGGCGCCGGGGCCTGAGTGGGGGCAGCAGGCTGGGAGGAGGTGGCCGGCTCTGTGACACTCGTCTGACTGGAAAGCTGCTTCACATCTTTAGCAGCACAAGGCTCCTTGGGTTTCTGCAGCACACGAGACACATGTTCACAGGTTCACTGGTCATCAGGAGTAGCCTTGATAGTTTGACTGGTAACTATGGCAACATAACTTTTTTTCCAAACGACAAACTTAGAAAATATAAACAATTTAAGATTTTAAGACTCTATAATGTGATTCTTAACACTGAAAAGTCCGTTCAGAATGATCTGTACTGGGTGTTAAATTATAATTGTCTTTTACAATAACATTTTACAAAGAAAAAAGAAGTGCTATTGGGTACAGGCTTCAATCCCAGACGAGAATAAGCAGTAGAAACTGAATAAATGAAAAAAAAAAAAAAAAAGCATAATGTTCTGTCATTTTGGTTAAAGAAGATGAGTTTGTTGAGTTTGCACATGCTCAGTTTGGCTGGAGCCTGTGATAAACCAGGACATTTAGATTAACCCAGATCCTATCAGAACAAACCAGTGAGAATAACAGGAAGCACACGGGCAGAGAAGCTGGACCAGCTCATTTCCATCTGTGCTCCTGTTTAAGAGGTTGGGACACACGAGGAGAACGTGCAAACTCCACGAGTCTGTCTTGCTGTGAGGTCAGAACATTTACTGCTGTGCCACCGGGTGAGTACTGAGATCAGGAGGTGCAGGGCCGGAGTGGGACTCATTTTCAGCCCGGGAAAATTTTTAATGGACCAGCCTTCTGACAAATAAAAATGTAAATATGTATGCAATTATTATTTTATTTTTTACTTTTATGAGTGGGTTATAGCACCCCAGCAAAGTCAACTGTATCTTTATTTTTTTAATATAACATGGTTTTGATGTAATTCAGGGGGGTCTGGGGGAATTCTCCCCAGGAGAATTTTTAAAATTCTGTGCAATTTCCTGCATTTTGGTGAGTTTTAGATGTGATATTCTTATTGATATGTGATGTAATTTTACTATAATTAACAATATAATTATTATCAAATTCTAATATCAATTTAAAATTTTTCATGTTAGATGAGCCCCCCCTTCAAAGGTCCTCTTTTTTTTTAAAACCGGCCCTGCTCTTCCCAGGGCAGACCGTGGAGAGGCACAGACGCAGCAGTGACAGTGAAGCTGGGGCTGTAGACTCTTAAAAACAACACAAACTTCACTAACTTGTATCAGGACGTCTGAACTCATGTTTAGTATCACTTTTAAATCTCCTGTGTCTTGGGACAGTGAATTTAATGCTTCGAATCGTCCCGTCAAATTCCGCGCGCCCGCCCCATTAAAATGAATGGCAATTTTCAGTAAATTCGAAACAACTCCCCACCAGCCAAGAACTTCACATCTCATCCACCGTACCAGCAGCCACACCACTGTAGCCAGCTGGAGCCACCTACCAGGACCTTCTACCCTCAGCGCTCCCAGGCATCTCTTCAGCACTACCGCCCCGGACCGAGACCAGTGGAGGGACCGCCCAGTTCCAGCAGCTTTTGCTCCGCAGCGATTCTACATGCCCCGCCCACAGCCCAGGTGTCACTCTTGCGTTCAGGCAGGGGAAGAATTTTGTCAGCACTGTTTAGATGTGGGAGTAGTGAGCATTTCAGGGCAGGCTGCAGAGTACATATGCCAGTGAGACAAGTTAAAGACAATGCTTTAAACTAGAAGAGGTCACGCCAACGGACATGGTGTGACCATAGAGACAGACAGGTCCCAGTGTTGTACGGGTGTGCAACAAAAAGTGAGACTCAGAGTCTAAAATGCTCGCTCAGTGTGTAAAAATGCTCTTGTATTGTTCTAAAAGTGTCAAGGTGAGCACTGGTACCACACAAAACCAAATGTAAGCCCTACAGACCATGCGCTTAGAGTTGGTAAAGAGGATAGGCTGTCTTCCAGTAGGCCAAACTAACATGAAACCTAGTGAAAAAGATAAAATACCTTCTGTCAGAGAGTTAGTGGGGAGAAAATGCCTAATTAGATGTTTCTTAGACAACAAAATGGTTGAAGCACTTTGGGACTCTGGCTCACAGGTTTGTGCTATAGATGAGGTTTGGAAAGAAACTAATTTACCTGAGGTACCACTGAAAAATGTGAATGACTCCTTGACCCAAATGTACCTTTACATCTGAGGCAGCAAATGGCACAGAATGCCATATGTGGGATGGTTAGAGGTCCCATTCAACACTTACCGCTAATGACTCTGAGCTACTCATACCAGTTCTAGTGCTTAAAGGTAACCAGCAACGATGTCCAATATTGGATTTAATGTTATCGAGCACTTGGTTGTAGAGAGTTTAAAGGGCAGAACTGACTCTAAGAAAAGAGAAACTTTTGAAATCAGTTAAGTTAGCTTTCCACAACTCAGAAAACAAAGCTACTACTATTTCATAAAAGCTGTTAGTGTGGGACAGACACATGAGTACATGTGAGAACACAAATGAGAGAGTGACTGTACCAACCCATAGTTCAGTTTTTATTGAGTGTAGGGTGCAGGCAAAGACATTTAGAGAAGATGTCACACTGATTTTTGAAC
Organism: Mugilogobius chulae; assembly: GCA_038363315.1. Lineage (NCBI taxonomy): Eukaryota > Metazoa > Chordata > Actinopteri > Gobiiformes > Gobiidae > Mugilogobius > Mugilogobius chulae. The sequence continues at coordinate 15,515,240 of CM076409.1, forward strand.
CTTGTGAAAATCCACAATGGCCCGATGGACTAGAGTTTTGTGACACTTTAGTTTCAGTGAAAGCAGGGTCCATTCCTAAGATCATTGTTAGTGTGCAGAACCCAACCACCATGACATTATGCTCTCAGGCAGGACCACTATTGGTACTGTGCAGTCTGTGGGGTCTGTCTATCCAGCTAAACATCTTCCAGAAGACCTCCCGTCTGCTGTCGTCAATGAGATCCAAGTCCAGGACATNCCCGTTGTGGTTAAAGGCGGTGCAGTTTATGGCCACAGGGTCCGGCTCCAGAGAGAACCTCAGCTGCACAGACAGAGACACACACAGAGACAGAGACACAGAGACACACAGAGACACACACACAGAGACACAGAGACACACAGAGACACACAGAGACAGAGACACACAGCGTCATCGTCTCACTCTCACGCTGCAGGCTACATCACTGCACACTCACCTGCTGCTTCACCGTCTTCGTGTCCCACAGGAGCAGCTGTCCAGACACAGGGACAGAGACACGACGAGACTCCGCCCCTCCACAGCGGGACACGGCTGCAGCTGAACACACGAAGGACGAACCGCTAGGACTGCACGCCAGGGACAGGATCCTGAGGACAGAGGCGGACAGCAGAGAGGACAGGGGACAGCAGAGGGGACAGCAGACAGCAGAGGGGACACAGGGGACAGCAGAGGGGACAGCAGAGAGGGACAGGGGACACTGTGTCAGTCTAAAATGAGTGAATAATCTGACAGTGAAAACATGTTGAAGAAAAGTGTTTGTGAAGAAACAAGTCCAGACGTGAGCGACTGGGAAAACAAACGAGACGACGTCAGAACGGTGCGTCTCCTCTTTGGGACAGTAGTCCACAGTCCGCAGTCCGCAGTCCGCAGTCACAGTTCACAGTCCACAGTTCACAGTTCCACCACAGTCCACAGTTCCACAGTTCACAGTTCACAGTCCACAGTTCACAGTCACAGTCCAGTTCACAGTCCACAGTCACAGTCCACAGTTCACAGTCCACAGTTCACAGTTCACAGTCACAGTCCACAGTGGAGTGAAATAGTTCTGACCTGGGATGGGCCTCGTCGATGTTCATCTCAAACAGGCTCTTCTTGGCGTCGTGTCGTAGAGTCGCACTGTGCCCACTCCACTCCCAGCAACAACTGTCCCACAGAGAGAGAGAGAGAGAGAGAGTCAGGACACACAGAGAGACAGAGAGAGAGAGAGAGAGAGAGAGAGAGAGAGATCAGGCACAGAGAGAGAGAGGAGAGAGAGAGAGGTCAGGACACAGAGAGAGAGAGAGAGAGGACACAGAGAGACAGAGAGAGTCAGGACACAGGAGAGAGACAGAGAGAGAGTCAGGACACAGAGAGAGAGAGAGAGTCAGGACACACAGAGAGAGAGAGAGAGAGTCAGGGTCCACAGAGACAGAGGTTCCACACAGAGACAGAGGTTCCACACAGAGAGAGGTTCCACACACAGAGAGTCCACAGGTTCCACACAGAGACAGAGGTTCCACACAGAGACAGAGGTTCCACACACAGAGAGTTCCACACAGAGACAGAGGTTCCACACAGAGTTCCACACAGAGAGGTTCCACACAGAGAGACACAGAGAGTTCCACACAGAGACAGAGTTCCACACAGAGACAGAGGTTCCACACAGACAGAGGTTCCACACAGAGACAGAGGTTCCACACAGAGACAGAGGTTCCACAGAGGTTCCACACAGAGTCCAGAGGTTCCACACAGAGACAGAGGTTCCACAGAGGTTCCACACAGAGACCTGCTCATCACTCAGCTCCAATATGCACATGTTACGTCAGGACACAAACAACAATGTCAAAGTTAGTGGTGGACAGGGGTTCTAAACACTCATATGCTGTCACACTGTCACTGCGGTTACATGTCCAGGGAAATCAGTCTAGGCTAGAAAACCGGACTCTACTTGGTTTTCCCTCAAACCGGTCGGACCAGTTTTGCTCCTGTTTACATGTGAGAGAGTAAACCGATTACCCTGGAGAGACTGGTCTGCTGTGTCAGATTCACTACTGCAGGATTGAGGCTGTAATTTGTTGAATTACTTTAACATTGTTAATGTTGTTTATTTGTATTAACTGTTTGTAATACTGTTAAATGACACAGTTTTTTTCTGGACCATGTAGGACTGTTTTAAACATGTAGAACAGTGTTAAACATGGAGTTAAATGTGTGAGCCACTTTGTGCAAGGCACTTTATACTTCTAAAATTCTTAATTTATTGTTGGAATGTGCTGTGGACAGGGGTTGTGAGCTGCTCAGTTGCATTTGTCCAGCTGCAGACCGATTGTCTGTTTACATGAGTCTGAAATCAGACTACAATCGGTCGGGACCACGTGCGCCAACTGGTTTTCCGAAAACCGGTTTACGGCTCCTCAATAGGTCTGCCCGGGTTTACATGTGCTTTGGAAAACCAGTTTAAATCGGACTAGGCTAGTTATCCAGTTTTCCTGGTCTCCATGTAAACACCCTGAGTGTCACTGTCCCACTGTCCCACTGTCCACTCTCACTCACTTACACTGTCACTCTCACACTTAACTTTCACACTGTCAGTGTTACACTCTCAACCGAACCACTTTTGTTAGACGTTGTTCGTTTTTTTCTGTGAAAAGCTGAACTTCATCAAAACTAACAACGGACCTGATGCAGTCGTTTCCAAACACAAACTCTGAAGTAAGTCTACATGTCAACATAATCCTCTGTTCAATGTTGTAACACAACTTTCTCTTCAAAACTAAATCTAAAACAATCACATGACCTCTCACTACCACTGACGTGATCTGAGTGCTTAATATTGTCTGAGCCTTTAACACACACGTACGTTTAGAAGCACTAAACGTACTAGATTGTTTTAAAACCTCTCTATCGTCCACGTAGAACATCTGGATGTGCTCAGGCTCTTTGTTTGCTTTGCAACATTTGTGTGACATTAAATAGTCATTTTTAATCATGTAGAATTTGAGCAGGTTTAATGTGAACTTTGGGCTGGAAACTGTCAGTGTAATCTGGCAACACTGCTTATGAGAACCGACACATCAGGCTTCAAATCAGGCCAAACTCCTTTAGTGTGATTATTTCCAAAATCAAAACAGAAAAGACAAATCCCGTTGTGAGTGAATGTGAGTGTAAACGAGGCGTGTGGTGCAGAGTAGGAGCTGGTACCAGTCTGTCCGGTTTGGCGGCCCACTCCAGGGACAGCAGAGGAGACTTGGACATGATGGTGGCTTTGGTTGCATTATGGGGTTAAAGGACCACACCTGGCAACACAAAAGCACAGCACAACTCAACTACTGCTTTTAACTGTCAGCTTGTGTTGACAGGAGGATTTTACCTTCACCACTCCGTCCACATCTAAGCTGGCGACTCTGCGGCCGGACGAGTCCACTCTGCAGAACACAAACGCTGCTTAGATGGATGAGTTCAGGCCTTTTCACGCTGTAAGACCTTTCATGATGATCATCAACATGATGGTCCCACGCAAAGGACCAGGAACCATGGACGCCAATAGATGTGTTCACACAGAGCAGGGGACTAAGCACTGGGGGCACACTTTAGGGCAGGTCACTCAATATGTGGCCCTGGGGGCCGCAGTATGTGATGGGCTGGACCATACTGCTTGATCATCTGTTTGTTGTTCTTTGTGCACTATGTTCAGTGGCCTTTATTATGCAGTCGAAACCAGACGTATCCTGGGTCTACCCTGTGATCTCCTTCTGGTGGAACATGCCTGAAACACCTCACCAGGGAGGCGTCCAGGAAGCATCCTGAACAAATGCCAGAGCCACCTCAACTGGCTCCTCTCAAGCAGCGACTCTACTCCGAGTAGATCGGTAAATCGAGAGCTTTGCCTTTCGACTCAGCTCCTTCTTCACCACAACGGTTCGATACAGTGATCGCATCACTGCAGACGCTGCACTGATCGCCTCAATCTCACCTCCATCCTTCATCACTGTGAACAAGACCCAGAGATACTTGAACTCCTCCACTTGAGCAAGACTCTCCACACACCTAGAGAGGGCTTTTTCTGGTTGAGAACCATGGCCTCGGATTTAGAGGAGCTGATCTTCATCCCAGCCGCTTCACACTCGGCTGCAAACCGTCCCAGTGCATGAGGCAGGTCCTGGTTTGAAGAAGTCTTCAGGACAACATCATCTGCAAACAGCAGAGATGATCCTGTTGTCCCTGACTGCGCCTAGAAACTAGAAGTCCAACATGCACTGGGAACAGGTCTGACTTACTGCCGGCAATACAAACCCTAACACCTGGAGCCACCGAGAAGCTTGACGACAACCTCAGTGACTTCAGCCCCCCTCCTCCCAGTGGTGGAAGTACCTGCAGCAGTGGGAGTACCTGCAGTGTCTGATGGGGAGTACCTGCAGCAGTGGGAGTACCTGCAGTGGTGGGAGTACCTGCAGCGATGGGAGTACCTGCAGCGGTGGGAGTACCTGCAGCGGTGGGAGTACCTGCAGCGGTGGGAGTACCTGCCGCAGTGGGAGTACCTGCAGCGGTGGGAGTACCTGCAGCGGTGGGAGTACCTGCAGCGGTGGGAGTACCTGCAGCGTGGAGTACCTGCAGCGGTGGGAGTACCTGCAGCGGTGGAAGTACCTGCCAGTGATGGGAGTACCTGCAGCGGTGGGAGTACCTGCAGCGGTGGAGTACCTGCAGCGGTGGGAGTACTGCAGCGGTGGGAGTACCTTGCAGTGATGGGAGTACCTGCAGTGCATGATGGAGGAGTGGTGCTCTCCGTACTCCTCTTGGCTCAGTTTGATGAAGGGCTGTTCTCGGCTGGACTCGGCTGCAGGAGGACTGTCTGTCTCACTCTCGGTCTTCTTCTCTTGACTCTGTGGAGACCAGACGACATGAGCCTCACGTTCACTCACTTTGTCCCTTTAGCTTTACTTCTCTTTAATAGTTGGACATTTTACATAAACACACACAAAACTAAACTCTTACACACAAAGCCTTCTTACAGATTTCAACCAAGATGCAGCCACATATCATTAAACAAGGACCGACCCATCGAGGTGAGGTGGGCCATGAGTTCTTCTGGTGTGTTCCATGTGGTGAGTAAGGTTCCTGTACCTGTGGAGGCGCCTTGGTGAACAGCTCCTTCCTCTCCTTCTCGTGCTCCTGGATCCTGCGGTGCCTCTGGGAGCTGGGCTGGGCGCCGGGGCCTGAGCTGGGGCAGCAGGCTGGGAGGAGGAGGCCGGCTCTGTGACACTCGTCTGACTGGAAAGCTGCTTCACATCTTTAGCAGCACCAGGCTCCTTGGGTTTCTGCAGCACACGAGACACATGTTCACAGGTTCACTGGTCATCAGGAGTAGCCTTGATAGTTTGACTGGTAACTATGGCAACATAACTTTTTTTCCAAACGACAAACTTAGAAAATATAAAAATTTAAGATTTTAAGACTCTATAATGTGATTGTTAACACAGAATTGATCTGTATTGGGTGTTAAATTATAATTGTCTTTTACAATGACATTTTACAAAGAAAAAAGAAGTGCTATTGGTATACAGGCTTCAACCCAGACGAGAATAAGCAGTAGAAACTGAATAAATGAAAAAAAAAAAAGCATAATGTTCTGTCATTTTGGTTAAAGAAGATGAGTTTGTTGAGTTTGCACATGCTCAGTTTGGCTGGAGCCTGTGATAAACCAGGACATTTAGATTAACACAGATCCTATCAGAACAAACCAGTGAGAATAACAGGAAGCACACGGGCAGAGAAGCTTGGACCAGCTCATTTCCATCTGTGCTCCTGTTTTAAGAGGTCGGGGACCACACGAGGGAGAACGTGCAAACTCCACGAGTCTGTCTTGCTGTGAGGTCAGAACATTTTACTGCTGTGCCACCGGGGTGAGTACTGAGATCAGGAGGTGGAACACAAACTGCTGATCAGAAACTGAAACAGATCCCTATTCACAGCTTTCCCATCTTCAGTGTGAGGAGGTTTGACTCTGACGGACCCACGGACGAGCCAAGTGTGGGTTTACCTGATGTGCTCTGTTTACTCACGTCACACTCAAACTCAGTCTCGTTTATGTTTATTATCAAGCTGCCAGCTGCTTTTTCCTTTTGTAGTCGTGTTTTGACTCTTACAGGAGAAACTGTTATTTGTCTCCTTTCTCCTCATTTTTTATTATTATTTTTGCCACTCACTGTTGACATTTCGGCTGTGACGTCATCTGCAGAGGTGCTACACGAGGTTTGGACATTTCCAGAAGCTTGTTTAACAAAGATTTCAGCAACTTCTAGACATAAAAATGTAAAACCAGGACAAGACCCTTCTGCAAGGGGAATGCCCAGAAGATGGCCTGACTGGCCGAAACGCGTCGGTCCCTTGCTCTGTAATAAAGGACTTTCAATATCAGATGTGCTCGGATTTTCACCCTCGTTTCATGCTCTTGGAGAAGGGTCTTGTCCTGGTTTTATGTCTCCTCTACAATCCTTGAAGAGCACCTGATTTTTAGATTTTGTACACTGGACCCAGCAGCGCTCCCGTCTTGTATTTTTCATTCACCAGAGTTGGAGAAGAGAACGTGGCTGCACCTGGCTGCTGAGGAGCTCCTTCCTGCCCACGGCGCTCTGGCTGGGCGAGGCGGCAGCAGCAGCAGCGCTCTGAACGGGTCGGCCTGGGCTCTTTCGGCTCTGGCCTGGGAGAAACGTGGAGAAGAAGTTTCTGGAAGGAGGTGTGGTGGTGCAGGCGGCTCGCTGACTCCACACCAGCTCCCTGTGGACAGAAACAAAACATCAGAATGTTTCAGTTCATCCTCTCGTTTCTCCAGAGCTTTGTTGGTCAACACAACATCGTGTTACTTAATTCACAAATGCTGACAAAACTCTTTATTTACTCTGCATAATATTTTGGACTCATTTTAACACATTAGTTCTTAGTTTGAGGCAAATGATTTGCCAGTGGATGTCTATTTTGTTCTGCTTTAAGTCAACTGTTCAGAAATACTTTGAAACCAGTGAAATCTTCTTCAGTATTTATTCAAGCGATTCAATCTTATTCATAAAAAATACTCAAGTCCAAACTAAAAGTGTGAGATATGTTTTTACAACAGGGTTTGAGCAGATGAAGAGGTGAGTCGGACTGGGACAAAAACAGAAAATAGAACAAAAATATATTTCGTGAGAATACAAGTGTCATTTCTTGTACTTTGGTGACTTTTGGACTTGTTTTTCCTCAGGTGGCTCGGCCGATGGCGGGACTGTCATTGAATATATATTATATATATATATATATATATATATATATATATATATATATATATATATTATATATATATATAATATATATATATATATATTTAGTTTTCAGGAAATGTTGAAAATTGAAGCATTTTACTTTAATCTGGAATATTTTAGACCATAAAAGTCATATTTTTAGTTAATTTCGCATAATAGAATTGCTTTTTTTTTGTCAGAACAAACAACCTGCTTTGTGTGGCTTCTAAAACTGTCAAAACAGCAGACTCCCACTAGTTGTGTTTTATTACTGAGAATATTCTAGAGAATCTTCCAACAAAGCTGCAGCAAAGAGAAACTAAATGTCAGACCTGTGCAAACATTTTAAGACTTGCAACGACAAATGTGAGACTTTTTAAACCTCTGCCCAAACGTACTGCTGTGTTTGTTGGCTCTACAGTTGTGCTCCGAGTCTGTGTTTTTCCCTGAGTGTGTGTTTTCTCTCTGGTGTGTGTTTCTCTTGGTGTGTGTTTCTCTGGTGTGTGTTTCTCTCTGGTGTGTGTTCTCGTGTGTGTGTCTCTCTGGTGTGTGTTTCTCTCTGGTGTGTGTTTCTCTCTGGTGTGTGTTTCTCTCTGGTGTGTGTTTCTCTCTCGGTGTGTGTTTCTCTCTGGTGTGTGTTTCTCTCCGGTGTGTGTTTCTCTCGGTGTGTGTTTCTCTCCGGTGTGTGTTTCTCTCTGGTGTGTGTTTTCTCTCCGGTGTGTGTTTTCTCTGGTGTGTGTTCTCTCCGGTGTGTGTTTCTCTCTGGTGTGTGTTTCTCCCGGTGTGTGTTTCTCTCTGGTGTGTGTTTCTCCGGTGTGTGTTTCTCTCTGGTGTGTGTTTCTCTCCGGTGTGTGTTTCTCTCTGGTGTGTGTTTTCTCCGGTGTGTGTTTCTCCGGTGTGTGTTTCTCCGGTGTGTGTTTCTCTTTTGGTGTGTGTTTCTCTCTGGTGTGTGTTTCTCCGGTGTGTGTTTCTCTCGGTGTGTGTTTCTCCGGTGTGTGTTTCTCTCGGTTGTGTTTCTCCGGTGTGTGTTTCTCTCCGGTGTGTGTTTCTCCGGTGTGTGTTTCTCTCCGGGTGTGTGTTTCTCCGGTGTGTGTTTCTCTCGGTGTGTTTCTGGTGTGTTTCTCCGGTGTGTGTTTCTCCGGTGTGTGTTTCTTCCGGTGTGTGTTTCTCGGTTGTGTTTCTCCGTGTGTGTTTCTCTGGTGTGTGTTTCTCTGGTGTGTGTTTCTCTCTGGTGTGGTTGTGTTTCTCTCTGGTGTGTGTTTCTCTGGTATGTGTTTCTCCGGTGTGTGCTTTTTCCGGTGTGTGCAGAGTGAGTCTCACAGCTCCGTGTCCCCGAGCCGATCCGTGTTCTGGACGTACGCAGGCAGCTTGTGTTGGACCGGTCCTGTGTCCTGCTCTCGTGTGTCCATCTGCAGAGCAAACAGCTGCAAAAACACAACCAACACACTCATCAAAGTTGAACGCTCGCACAGATCTCTCGAAAACAATCCAAGAATGTTGGGATCAGTATTTTACTTTAACACCTGCTTCTGAAGACTTGAATACAACTGTGTTTTGGCTCAGCAGGACTGCTGTGGCTGCATATGTGTGCTTAGGAAAAATATAGCTCTATATAATACAAGTTTATAATTACAGGTAAAACATTTTGACTTTTAACCCTTTTGTCTCCGGTTAATCTCCTGTTAGAGCCTTTTACTCTACATTTTGACGCCTGTAAATTATAGTAAACTATACATTTTTCTAACTTTTTTTTTTTGCCTAAATCTGTGAATCTACTTGTGTTGTGACTAAAAATTCCTCTTGGTTTGATTCTTTGTCCAGACTTCTAAAAAAGCAGATTCTCAGAGGTGAAAATGTGAATCTAAAGTGGATTTGTTTGGAGCTTTTATTCCAGCCTTGGCCATGTTCAACTTTGACTTTTGTAGTTTTTGTGCAGAAGCAGTTTGTAGTTTTGTCTCTTGTTCTGTTGGAGCCATTTTGTACCATTGACTTCTATTAGAAACTCTGAAAATCCTCTAGAAAAGTGTGATTTCTCAAACTTTAGTGTTTTTTCCTTTTCAGAAGAGCTGATTGTGTCATTTTTAGACTTTTAGAGGAATTGTGTGTATTTCTATTGAAACAGGCCTGTGAAGAGTAAGACACAGTTTCCCCATGTGAACTATGGAGCCTCCAGGAGACAGGACATGTAGTTACATTTTAAAATGTTTCACACCAACACAACCCCCAGTCACTGTCGGTAGGAGGAGCGACGCACTGTCTGTTCACGTCTCTATGGGGCTCACCGATGTGAAAGAACATTCAGACAAACACGACCCAAACAGCCAACAGTCGTCAAACAAACACAGAGTGAGCATGTGTGTGATGTAACACTTGACGAAAATGACGAAACATATGTTGCACGTGAGTAGTAGTTGTCAAACTTTGACGGCAAACAGATGTTTCTAGTCTTACCTCACGGATTAAGCTCAACTCGTATTTCCCTCCACAGTCCAGCCTTCGTACTGCGGTCCCCGTAACTCCCCGTGTTTTCCTCCATCCAAATAGAACCATTCTCCTTCGTAGTTACGTCCGTTGACCCCGTGTAAATAACAACAATCCATGCTCGGCTAAATACTGTTTTTCCGTAAGCGTCTTTTTCGGTTTCCTGCACTATATTCCTGCGCACTGGTTCGCTGGTTCTCCTGTGGCCACGGGCCAATCAAACAGCTGCATTTGTGGCAACTGGCGACACCGACTTTACCTGCAAGTCTTCAAAAACCCGCCTCCACGACCTGCTCCGCTCCTTGACCCCCGACAAACCCATTTACACCAAACACACGTGAGCCGCCTGTCGGCAAAAGTTGTCGAACTGGTTCAGACGGGCGACCCTCGGCTTGGTGTGAAAGGCCCTTTAAGGCTCTTGTACAGCTCTGTAATGGAACTGGATTTGAGCTTCTGTAATAGCATCTCCAGCTCTGAAGAGCCACAGAGTTTCTGTTCTTTAAGGTCAGCTTACTTTCATCAAGTCTGTTCTTGAGATGCATCAGTTCAGAATTGGGCTTTTGCCTTTGTTCTGATCTTTTCTTCTGCATCTTCTGTATTTTGTGGTGTTGAAATATAACCACAATAATAATTTGTTGTAATAGAAACATATAATCCAGTATTTTGATGAATCATGCACAATAAGGAGGACGGGACAGGGCAAAGTGTAGAGGCAAAAACATGTCCAACACTGAGCCGGATCATGCACCTACGATCAATAACTTTATGAAAACAGTTCCTCTTGACTCTGCTCTCAGGCGCAGGACTCTTTAAGTACACTACACAATCATTCAGCTCATACTGAACTCACACAGCCGCTGTGTCTGAGTGTACATCCACTTCCATTCTGTTCCAAATGGGACACGTCTTCGCTATTTTATTGTTAAATGCAATATTTTTGTTGATTCAATGCAATTCTGTCTTGAAAAATGGCTGCCAGGTTTTATCAAAAGAGCGATCTCCGAGGAGTGTGTGTGCCAATGTTGGAAGTGAATGATTCTCCTGAAAATGTGTTCCACTCCTGAAAATGTGTTCCACTCCTGAAAATGTGTTCCACTCCTGAAAATGTGTTCCACTCCTGACCCGTTGTTAAAGTTAGAAAGAGGCCATTCTGAAGCAGATACGACTAAACACAAGTAAATACAGACAAGAGTGCAGGGACAGGTGGTAGGTGAAGACAAGAGACATTTATCATCCTTGTGTTTACTTCACAGCTGTTGTCATAAAAGAAGAATATAATCCCTAAAGTTCATAGTACTGCACACAAGATGTCTCTGTTTAGCTATGATACACTAAATGCTCTCATTGTTCATTGTTTTAGCTCATGTAACACTGTCACTCCACCTATTTCTGTTTTTTTCCATTCTGACACTCTTAGTATAAAACCTCTTGTTTGTGCCCTTTCCTTTCAGGGCCTTGATACAACGCTCATGCACTTGTGTTAATGTTCTCCTTTGCAAAGTTTTTTTATGTTTTACAATAAATCCACAAAGACACTTATTTGTTTTTTCATTATTAATCTTTTTCAACAACACTAGACAGGGCACCCTTCTCTTTCCCCCCTTCCTCCCTCTGTGTTTGTGTGTGACTGACTTGTGTGTTTAGTGTATGTTTGTGTTGTACAGCCTTTTTTATTATGTCACTGTTCCAGAAATCTTTTTAGTTTTTGTTTATTATTTACCATCTTCATCCACCTGTCCACCCATGAGGAAGAGAACCCTAACGAAAGCCACCAGGAACACGTCTGAGGAGCCACAAGGAACGACCAACCAGACCCAGAGAGTGACCCGGACCACCATCCACCCCCAGGACTCCCTCCATCCACCCCCAGGACTCCCTCCCCTCTCTGATTTATTTATTATCCTCTGAATCGCTCTGAAATTGAATAATAAAGTATATAATTCCTGATGGAGAGCCAAAAGCTGCGCTCTGATTGGCTGTGCTCAGGTGGTTCACCTCAGTTTCACTTTGCTTCTAGAAGATGTTTTTAAATCCTAATTGTAGCTTACAAGTGGATATTGTTATGTGCTAAAGGATTTCTGAGAGTTCAATAGCTCCATTAAAACAACTCAATAGATATTTGTACTCACATATTCCCTTGAATTAAATCAGGAACAATAGGAATTAAAAGGCATGTTATAGCTCAGGGAGTGAGCAGTGAAGGTAGAATTTGATTTAAAGGCCTAAGAAGACTGCAATCACTTTCTGTTCATTTTTTTATGTTGACATGTGGTGTTTGTAATGTGTCCCCAAGACAAATGTCTCCTACGGGAGACAATAAAGGTTCTCTCATCTTAAGTGTATAATCAGAAGTCTGAACGGGATAAAGAATCCAAATGTGACTCACCGACTGGCGCAGCTGTTCGTTCTCCTCGGTCACACTGGTGATCCTCTGCACCTCGGAGTCAAAGCTCAGCAGGACGGGCTGAGGTGGGACAGTTAAGGACACACACACTTAAAAGGTTTGAACAAAGTGAGCCAGACGCTGTTGGCTGATGGAAACGCTCTGATCTCACACACAAAACGTCCACAAACATGACGAGTAATCTCTGAAGACACATCCACACTCCTCCAGCGTGCAGAAGGCTTGGGTTTAAGCTCAGGTACCAAACGTTTTAGTTGTAAATGAGAAAACTTTGTCTTCTCTGCCAAAAATGGTATCGTAAAAACAGCACTTTGAAAACTGGACTAAACCAGGACTAGACTAGAACTAGAACTGGACTAAATCCAAACTATCAGGACTAAAACTGGATTAAAACTGGAGTAGACCAGAGTAAACTTAACAAACGCTAATACTGTTTCACTGGCAGATGTGGACGCAGACGTGGACTTGTTTTCAGGATATGCATGCACTGGAACAGCACCGACAGGAAGTTATGCAGCGACACCAGGAAGGTATCAGCCCACTGACGAGAGAAGTACGGCGCAAACAGAGGGTTCTGCTCCGGGTTTGGGAGAAACGGCAGAATGAACCAATCACGCCACTCCATCTGGCCCTGCAGCTCCGCCCCCTGCTTCAGAAAGAACTCCTGGGTCTTGTCCGGGCTGCTCCTCTGAAAGCACAGAGCGGGAAAAAACCGGGTCAGGACTGAGAGAGGAACAGGACACAGGGGTCAGGACTGAGAGAGGACACAGGACACACCGGGTCAGGACTGAGAGAGGACACAGGACACACCGGGTCAGGACTGAGAGAGGACACACCGGGTCAGGACTGAGAGAGGACACACCGGTCAGGACTGAGAGAGGACACAGGACACCGGGTCAGGACTGAGAGAGGACACAGGACACACCGGGTCAGGACTGAGAGAGGACACAGGACACACTGGGTCAGGACTGAGAGAGGACACAGGACACACCGGGTCAGGACTGAGAGAGGACACAGGACACACCAGGTCAGGACTGAGAGAGGACTGAGGACACACCGGGTCAGGACTGAGAGAGGACACACCGGGTCAGGACTGAGAGAGGACACACCGGGTCAGGACTGAGAGAGGACACAGGACACACCGGGTCAGGACTGAGAGAGGACACACCGGGTCAGGACTGAGAGAGGCACACCGGGTCAGGACTGAGAGAGGACACACCGGGTCAGGACTGAGAGAGGACACAGGACACACCGGGTCAGGACTGAGAGAGGACACAGGACACACCGGGTCAGGACTGAGAGAGGACACACCGGGTCAGGACTGAGAGAGGACTGAGGACAGACACAGGACAGACACAATCGTGCATCTACAGTGTATTGAGATAAAGACAGGGCTTGTACTTGGTTCATTCATATACTGTATGTTTGGTTTGCTTTCTCACTAAACCTGGGTGATGGTGTGGTGTTACCTGGACAGTGTTGATGACGTAGTAGAGGTAGAGGTAGTGTTACTCGGGCAGTGTTACCTGGACTGTGTTGATGACGTAGTATCGGTAGAGGCTGGTTCGTAGCTTGTTGACAGTGTTACCTGGACTGTGTTACCTGGACTGTGTTGATGACGTAGTAGCGCTAGAGGCTGGTGCGTAGCTTGTTGACAGTGTTACTTGGGCAGTGTTACCTGGACAGTGTTGATGACGTAGTAGCGGTAGAGGCTGGTTCGTAGCTTGTTTGACAGTGTTACTCGGGCAGTGTTACCTGGACAGTGTTGATGACGTAGTAGCGGTAGAGGCTGGTGCGTAGCTTGTTGACAGTGTTACTCGGGCAGTGTTACCTGGACAGTGTTGATGACGTAGTAGCGGTAGAGGCTGGTGCGTAGCTTGTTGACAGTGTTACTCGGGCAGTGTTACCTGGACAGTGTTGATGACGTAGTAGCGGTAGAGGCTGGTGCGTAGCTTGTTGACAGTGGAGCGGTAAACATCCTCCAGGCGACTGAAGAGCCTTTTCTCCAGGTAAGCCCAGTACTCCCGCAGCCCGGCCAGGTCAAAGCTCTGCACCAGCTGCTGCAGGTGCTCCATGATGCGGTCCACCTTTACACACAGCACACATACATGTACTATACTCCGACTGCAGCACTGATGTCCTGTTAGTGATGTGTTTGTGTCGGGGAGGTCAAGATTAATGAGTGAACCCATAATCAATACTAATGAAGTCACAAGAGAATTGTAACAGCAAAACAATAATAATCGTGCCATTGTGAAAGCAAACTTAAATCTTTTGAGTTCATGCTATGAACATTAGGAATGGGAACAACATGGAAACATTAGTATGTCAGTGAGCAGACTTTACATATTTAGAGCTTTTTACAGATAAAAATCATCCACCATCTTGATGTTTAAAAAGTGCTTTTCAGTCCACTGAGTTGACTGAATGGGCCTGGTGGAGGACGGGGGCGGGACATTCATTTCCCATTAGAAAGTCAGTCGCTGCCTGGTTTATGGAAAAAAGGTCAGTGATGCAATTAGTGCAAACATTTCATATTTTAGATACTATTTCTTTTCTTTGAGTGTTTTCTACTGTGAAAGACAAAATGTGACTTTGTTTCAGCAAAGATCAGTTTGTGTGAAGGTCAAATGATGGACAAACAGTAAGTGAATGGAACCCTGTGTGTTCTGAAGAAAGAATACTATACATGATCGAAAAGATAAAAGACAGCCCTTATACTACAAAAACAAACAAACAAACAAACAAACATTTCAAGATCAATTTTGATGATGAAATTAAGATCTTTTCATTCTATTATCTTTATTCTATTATTTTTCTTGCTTCAAACAGTTTTGGACTTGTTATTTACTTGTTTGAGCCAAATGATTTGCCAGTAGGTCACATGTTACGTAGCATCTGTGCACTGTATTTATTACTTTTTGTTGTTGTGTTAGTTTTAAGCCAAATCCTGTTCAAATGAGTCAGAAATAGTTTGAAATCAAATATTCTTCAGTATGTTCGCAGTTCAATTAAGCCGTGCTAAGTATATACTTTAGTTGTTTTGTAACATTGTGATTGTGTAACAGCAGAGATGGCGGTCTGGCTCTCCACAACACGGGTCTGGATTGGAATCCGACCTCTGGTTGACAATGAGAATGACAGAAAGAGTTGTTTGTTGCTTGGTCGTGACAACTGTAATCTGTAAGAATGAGAAGTGTAAAAGGTGACACGGCGCTGCTCTCACCCTGAAGCCTTTGTCCTTGTCGGCCTTCAGGTCACTGTCCAGCTGCTTGAGAGCGTTGGTGAAGCCTCTGTAGATGAGATACTCTCTGACCAGCTCGTCTGTGCGCTCCACTGCAGACGCCATGGCACAGACCCAGGCCTGCAGAGAACCACAACACAATATATAATCTACGACCTCGCCTTAGAGGGAAAGGAAAAGCACACGGTTTGGACGTCTTTGAGAGAAAGGTTTGTTTGTCTGAGAAAAGAAAAGCTGCAGCAGAGCAGAGAGACTTACGCACAATTATTAACGCATGTGCAAGACTACATTTCCAATCAGACTACATTGACTTTATAATAAAAGAATTCATTTGAAAAAACAAATAGTGCCATTTTAGAAAGTCATCACAGTTTACTCTCTGCAAAGTGCTTTTTAAAATCAGATCAACATTTTTGTCATTAAAAAAAACTTGTTTCAGTAATGAAAATAGGTCAAAGAGTTTAAAGCCATAACTCCGATCCACAGCAGTTGTTTTCAGTCTAAAAAGCTCATCTAGACCTGTTCGGCTCAAGATCCAAATGTGGCCATGGTTTCACCAGTGCGTCAGATACCAGCAGGACGCGCCTCGACATGCTTTACCAGGACAGTGCATATTAATGAACATCTGTAACAGTTACAGTGTAAATATGCCAGATTATAGCACTTTCCATCTGTAGTCCCAGATAAAGACAACAGAAACACAAGAGTACATAAACCCGTGGTAAACCAGAGGTAAAGGAGGCTTGTGCCACTTATAGTCTCACGTTTCACTAAACGTAAATAAAAATGAACAACCGGTGGTAAAAGACCCGTTTACCAAGTCTTTCTCATATCTATGTGAACAAAACGCTATGTTCATGATTTATGGCAGTTGTCTGTCGCTCCAGAGACACGTCTGGACCAAGTGAAGCAACATTTTGACACAGTCACGCAAAACAAAACTCCAGACATAGCTGTTGTACCTCTGTGATCCCCGGTCCGGTCTGGTGAGTCTGATCCCGGTCTGGGGAGTCTTAGCCCGGTCTGGTGAGTCTTATCCCGGTCTGGTGAGTCTGAGCCCGGTCTGGTGAGTCTGGTCCCGGTCTGGTGAGTCTGATCCCGGTCTGGTGAGTCTGGTCCCAGTGTGCACGACCCGGTTCGGTTCGGCTCACTCAGATCATTTTCTTCCAAAACGTGTTTTAGCGGTGCATAAGGGGAAAAGTCTTCTTTTCCTGTTTTGTCTGACACTAATAGTCACGTGACTGGTCATATGACACCCTAAGTGTCATATGACAAGTCTGCGCATGCGCTCCTCCAAAAATTATTATATTTTTTAAATTTACTTCAAAAATCAAGTAAAATTAGGTTTAAGTTTAAATTAAATTAACTTAGTGACGTTTAGGGATTCGTGTAGAAATGCTAAGGCCACGGCGTAACTGGGAAATCCAAACACGCTTTTATTTTGTCCCACTAGATGTCGCCAATGCCATGCTAACCTAATGCTCAAGGTAAGAACAATGTTTTACACAACTAAAGAAATCCATTTCACGGTCTGGAGACACTTAATAAAATACAAGATGAGTCGGTGGAGAAACACCGACGCTTCCACAGTTTGTGATCAGGTTTGTGTTTGCGCTGCTGGTGAGGAGGAGTTTTGTGAAGAAGCTGATTTCAGGACTTTGCTTCGGACCAAAAGCTCATTCAGTGATCGTGGTGTTTCTGTGCTGGATATATTAACTCACCTGAGCCTCTGGAGAAGAGATGATGGAAGACACCAAATCTAACACTGCTAATGAGTTAAAGGCCACTATCAAAGCAGATCTCCTCCAGACCAAGTGACAGTCGTGCAAAAAAGTATTGATGCAAAGAAACATGGCCTTTCTGTTAAGATTCTCCATAACTCCATTTCTTAACATACAACATGTAAATGATACACTGTCATTTACATTCATTCCAGTTTCAAACATACATTTGTAGTTTCAAGTCCATGCAGTAAAATAAGCTTTTGTTACTGGTCTAGAAGAGCAGAACTTTGAGTGTATCCAGAGATCACTCAGCTCCTCATGGATTCACCTGGAGAAAAGACCTCATGATTAAAAGTCCACACACAAGTGATTCTTTTATTCAGTTCATAGACATCAGTGTTTCTCCTGAAAATACAATCTTTGAATAGAAATATATTAAAACACAAATCCATTAACTAGTAAAATAGTGCAGCTCAAACGTTTCTTTTTTCACCTAGCACACATCGTTTGCATTATTACTCAAGAAATCTGATTCCAGGTCAAACATGGTGCATTCAAAATTAGAATCAAGCCACTTTCCCACAATAAAAGTCATTTAAATGAATCAATACAAAGGCTTTTGAACTGGAAGTTAAACGGACCTGTGTTTGCTCTATGTACAGTGAACTGAACTGTTGGACTAAAAACATTCTAAACTCTTGTGTCCTAGAGTAGCCTTGATTCCATGGAAATGAGCTATATTTTGTTTCTTTGTTTTAACTTTCTATTGGATTATGCACTTAACTTTTCACAGTGTTACTCTAAATATATGCCTGGTCTTTATTTCAGTTATGAAAGTCAATATGAATTATGATAAATATTATAGAAAATAACCAAAAATAACCTCTTTTCTACCATAAAGGTGACCTAGGAAAAAATGAGCTCACAACTCTTCAAACAAACCAAACTCCTCAGGTGCAGCTGTAGATGTAGATGTAGATGTGTGGAGTGGCCGGAGCTTCTCTCACTTAGAGTTCATAGAGCTAACGCGGGCCAGGCTTCATCTGGAGCAGAGAGAGAGTCTGCAGAGGAGGGTCAGTCCATCATAGTGTCCACAGGAGGAGCAGAGAGAGAGTGTCTGTAGAGGGAGAGTGTCTGCAGAGAGAGAGTGTCTGTAGAGGAGAGAGTGTCTGCAGAGGAGGTTGAGTCCATCATGGCGTCCACAGGACGAGCAGAGAGAGAGTGTCTGCAGAGGAGGGTCAGTCCATCATAGTGTCCACAGGAGGAGCGGATGGAGAACGAGCAGAGAGAGAAGCGGCAGATGAAGCTTCCTGCTTCCAGATCTGAGCCATCGAACCTCGTCTGAGTCTTCTGTGACACACAACACCAGAAACAAAAAGACAACATGTACTGAGAATGTGAGGAGTTCTATTCAAGTGACATCACAACATTCTGCCGGCCAATAGTATTTAGTAAAGTCATATTTAAGAATTCAAATAAATATTGTTTGAATGCTGAACTTTCAGCGTGTGGTCTCAAGTGCGCCAGGATCAAAGGAGGTGACAGCAGCAGCACCAGAGTGTGAGCTGCTCCTACTAACCAAAGACAGAGCCAATCACTTCGACGATCCAATCTCAAACGGCTGCCCCCCTCCCCCACACCTCGCCAATCTCAACACATTCAAGATGGCGGACGTAGCCTTGCTTTGGTTTTGAACTATTAGGAGCGTATAAAGTCCATAAACTGAGCGGAATGTTGAGAGCCTTCAGGCTAAATAAATCCTTGTACTACATATTTTCAATAACACGGGGTTTAGCGTGTCACTGTTTCAGTGGAACTTCCAGGATTTCTGTGATTGGTTGACAGAGAAAGTCCGCTCTCGAAATGAAAAGCCGGCGCTCTGATTCCAGACCCTCAGAGAGAACCAGAGCCGGACCCAGAGCAGTCTGAGCTCAGGTCCCACGCACACATAAAAGTGCCTGTCCGCGTACGCCGCGTGTATGGAGCAGCACGTACAACGCAGAAAATAGAATCTAACCTATTTAAGGCATTTACTGTAGCTTATGGTCTACTTCTTATTTACATTAATTACATTGTTTTTAGCTTTGCACCAAAAATACCAACTTTATGAACATATAGAATTTACCTTGTATATGAAAGTAGGAGATTTTTAAATTTCCCATAAGAAATCAATGAACATGAAGAACTATGAAGGTCTGAGGAAAACCAGATTCAGACTCAGACGATGTTATTCATCTGACGAGGGGCAATTAGCCTCTGCAGCACTTTGAACAGGGCTTATGTGAGTGAACATTAGTGTGTAGTGAGTTCTTACCACAGTCCTTGTGAAAGACGTGAGGGAAGCAGTGCAAAACTCCATAACCACAGCGACAGTACGAGCAGCCTTTCTGTACCCACTGTCCATGAGGCACCGGCCCACAGCTCCTGAAACACACACACACACTGTCCATGAGGCACCGGCCCACAGCTCCTGAAACACACACACAGAGAGTCCATGAGGCACCGGCCCACAACTCCTGAAACACACACACACACTGTCCATGAGGCACCGGCCCACAGCTCCTGAAACACACACACACACACACTATCCATGAGGCACCGGCCCACAGCTCCTGAAACACACACACTGTCCATGAGGCACCGGCCCACAGCTCCTGAAACACACACACACACACACTGTCCATGAGGCACCGGCCCACAGCTCCTGAAACACACACACACACTGTCCATGAGGCACCGGCCCACAGCTCCTGAAACACACACACACACTGTCCATGAGGCACCGGCCCACAGCTCCTGAAACACACACACAGAGAGTCCATGAGGCACCGGCCCACAACTCCTGAAACACACACACACACTGTCCATGAGGCACCGGCCCACAGCTCCTGAAACACACACACACACACTATCCATGAGGCACCGGCCCACAGCTCCTGAAACACACACACACACTGTCCATGAGGCACCGGCCCACAGCTCCTGAAACACACACACACACACACTGTCCATGAGGCACCGGCCCACAGCTCCTGAAACACACACACACACTGTCCATGAGGCGGCTTAATATTCCATCTAGGGATGTTCATGGTTAACCGTGACTAATGTCTTGACCGATTGAGATGTCTTTCACTGGTTAACTGACAAGTATTCAGTTGCTCCAGCAGATGGCGCTAACTGCCCCTGAACAGTTCTGGTGTTTGTCAGAGAAGGAAGAAAAGATCTAAAACTACAAAAACACTTTATCTCATAAGGACTGAGCAAACCTGCGGCACTGCAGTGTTTATGAACTAATATCAACTCAATGTTTTTACCTGTTCAAGACAAGCTAAGGTAAGCAGCTAACGTTAGCAGCAACTTTAAAACATGACTCCTTATTTGAGAGTACTTTTATATAATAATTAATATTAATAATTAATACAGTGTTTATAAAGGCCGTGTTGTGCCCAGTTTAAAGGCCTGTCTCTGCTCTGTGTTCACTCTCGTAGCTGCTGTGTCTAATTAGAACACTTCCAGTAAAAATAACAGCAATAAAAAAGTACCGCTTTAACGTGTTCGGTTAACCGATTATTGAAGAGCTCCAACTAACGGCTAAAGACATTTTTGAAAACGTGCATCCCTGATTCCATCCTTCACAGATGCAAAGAGTCAGAGTGTCAAACATCAGGAGAACTGGGTATTTCAGTTCTACAAATGTTGACGGTATGTGAATATTAAACATGAGCTGAAGGGTTTGTGAGCTTTAAACACAGTCACAATGGAGGAGCTGATTAGAAAGTGAAAGAGGCCTGGGCTGTGGCAGTGGGAGGCAGACGGACATGCTAATGTGCTGCTGCAGAGATAAAGACCAGGAGATTAGCATTAGCTTTAGCATTAGCGTCTGTTTACCATCAGAAAGAGCTGCTAATAGCATCTGAACGAGGTGACATTATGTGAGGAATAGTTTGTTCCAGGACAGACAACACCTGTGAATAAAAGTATCTTCTGTTCTTTGGTCCAATCAGAAACTGTGTGAGAGAACTAACTTCAAGAAGACCTACTGAGTTTTCTCTGGTGTATTTCAGTAGCACAGGGTTAAAAGGTGCAGTTCTCCTTCACTTGTAGTAGTGTGGCTTATATTCAGATGGCAATACTGTGGAAAGAACAGTATTTAGTATTATTTCTCTGGTGTGGCACAGTGGTTAGAGCTCTGGCTTCTCAAAAGGAGATTGTGGGTCACATGCATGTTTGGGTTCATTGGACATCTCTGTGAATGAACCAACAAACCTGATTTGACTGAAAATGATCAGAAAAACTCACTTTTTTGTTCTGCTTTTTAAAACTGTTAAAGTGAGTTTAAAGTGTGTCTCATTAAAAGTGCAGCATTAGAACTGTAGGTTTTCTGCTTGAAAGTGTGTCATGTGTGAAGAGAAGCAGCACGAAGGCCCACTTTCCACATGTGCATTCTGAGCTTCACTGAACGCTCCTTCTGCAGGTCAAACACTTTTACAGCTCAACAAGAGACTACCAGAACATCCAAAAGTACAAGGTAGAACTACAGAGGTGGGCTTAATACTGAACTTTAGATCATATTGTGAGTGGTATGTTGAAGAGAAATCAAAATTCAAAACCATCGAGTAATAATAATTAAAGAAAATCCTTAGACTTTACAAAGCAAATGTACAAGAGACTTTCAAAGAGACAAGACTAGTTACAAAGCGGCTGCATTAGGCAGTTTTATCAGAATATATAAACATTACATTTACTTCCTATTTTTACGTTCTGAAGCCGTTTACTTTTGCTCGTTTCAAGTGATTCTGTATTTGTCTTGTTTGGGGGTTTCTGCTCGTTCCAATAGCATTACGTATTATTTTCACTGGTTAGCTTGTTTCAGGTTCAGTGGAAAAGAGGAAAATAAACTTCTGAAGTGGAGAAGCTTTATGAGAGCTTTGAAAAAACATCAACAAAAATAAAGCCCAGGGTTCGTACAGATTTTAACTTCAGGTTTTCCATGATTTTTCCATGACTTCTCCAAAACAATTGCAAACTTTTCCATTACCTTGTTTAACAGACTTTTTAGTCAACAACCGTCTTTAATTAACTGATTAGGACCAAAACACACACACAAAAATAAATATATATTAAGTTCCAAACAATTTGGATCATAAAATACTTTCAACTTCAGAGAATTTTATTTCAGTTTGAAACAAAATTGCAAAATGTTTCAGTTAATAAAGTAACGTTTTCCCCATCCTAACACATTTATTTTAGCTTCAGCTTCACCAAAAACTTGAAGTAATGATTTTTAAACATGACTCAGACGTTTAATAGTTTTCTATTTTACTGAAAAATCATAAAATATTGATCAAAATTCTTTTTTCTATTGCCCAGAAACACAGCTCCAGTTTTTACTAACAAAGGATTGACAATTAAACCGACAGTTGGACATGACTGAATCTTAATCTCTTGTTTTTTATGATTATTATTGTCCTGCCCGACCAGCAGGACAGAACTCATTATTTCCAATGTATTTTTGAGTCTAAAATAATTGTGATTTTTCCAAAACTTTTTCAAAACCCATAGAATTCCAAAACTTTTCCAGGGCCTGGAAATTAGAATAGAATTTTCCATGACTTTTCAAGGTTTTTCATGACTGTACGAACCCTGAAAGCCTTTAGCCAATTCGATTTTTTTTTGCCCATTTCAGATGTTCCTCAAACATGGGTCCTCTCCTCTCTCCTGCCTCACTGTCTCACTTACCCATGGTCTGAATGTGCAGGATCAGTCTGGTTTTTATCAAACCCAACATGTACGCTGTTTCAAACTCATTTCAAGACATTACTTCTTATTTCAAGCCACATTCTTTGCCAATGGGTTAAGTCAATTGTTCTTACTCCATTGGCATTATTGTTTTGTTTTAAGACAAATTCTCTTATAACCAGTTAAATGTCTTGAAATCAGTGAAATATTCTACATTATGTAAGCAATTAAATCTTATTCAGTTAAAACTGGATTCAAATTCTGATTCCAAGTCATTTTAAACAAGTCTAGATTTATCGTTTTTGCAGTGCATGATGGGAGATTGACATTTCTCTGAAGTTGGAGTGGTTTTTGACAATACAACAGTGTACTGAGGAACTTGTTTGATTAAAAGTCAAAAGAAAATAGTAAATACAGCGGAACCATTCCTTTTGAGTGACATCACAAGGTGAAACAGATGAATGTGGCTCACCTCAGGCGCAGGTCGTACTCGCAGGTCCTCCCGGTGAAGAACTGTGGACAGGCACAGAAGCTGCCCAGGATACACGTGCCTCCGTTCTGACAACAGCTACGGCTCTGCTCTGAACCTGAGGACGCACGCACACAACATGAACATCACAGCGCTCCTGAGCCATCTCAAAGAAGCACCTTATATTTTTAGGCACATTTTGCTTAAAACAATGTATATTATCCCTAAAAAAACAAACTTGTACATCAAACAAAGTCAGTATTATGGACAAGGCAGGTTTATTTCTTCCTTTGGTTCATTTAGTCAGATTAAAGACAAATAATATTTGTAATTCATATTGACCTGCTTGTCTCTTTGTATCTTAGTTTAATGTCAAACTGTTTGTTTAGTATTATCTTGACTATTTATTAAAGCAGGGGTTCCAAACATTTCAGCCAGAGAACCTCCCAAAGAACCATGCAACCAACTCGCGACCCCCACAGCAAAAATTAGATACTATTGTAATAATTTTAAGTTACAAAACCATTTCAATTAGGCTTAATTGTGTTTATTTTTATAGTGTATTTCTCTATAACCCCAATTCCCCCAAAACACTGATTAAAAGTCATAATTGTAAAAATGTTGTTTTTTTTTGTTGTTGCTCAAAACCAGCTAATAAAACCATACATTCTAAGTATGAGGAGGCTCACTTTTCCACAGATCTGACTTGTGATCTGGCCTGGTGGCATCATCTGCCAGGCTCCAAGCAGATACAGTTCTACTTATACACTCCTCATTAAGGAAGTTCCCCAGTGCTCCTTTAATAACCTTACTGCCCTATCACAAGCTCTGAATGGTGAATAAGGAGGAGAACGAAGCATAAATACACAACATCAAAACAAATTGAATAGGCTTTTTAATTTAAAAATAGATCTAATATTATCAGCTCATTTGATCTAAACTGTATCTAAATCTTTATTGGGTTAATTTAGAAGTCTATCAAAGCTGAGAAGACACGTGTTTTAGTAGTTACCAAGCACTTTGAAAACAGTTGTATTGTGAATATTTATAGCGACCACATGTGTCTTTATGTTTTGTGAAAGTGATCCTAAATACATCGTGAGACGGTGATCTTGGTTCTATAGTTGGGTTTCAAGCGCGCAGCGCGGAAACGTATCCAACGAGTCCATGCTACAGGCACGCAGACAATGACGTAAAAAACTACCCAGCGCAGGTTCCACACAGGTCTACGCACATTCAAGTAAACACAAAGATCGTGTGTGGGATTTGCCATAGAAGCTGCAGTTCTGCACTTCTCTTTATCTCCGTCTCTGCGCTGCTCTTGTACCAGAGCAAAGAGTTTGTTGTGAACATGTTTCGCTAAACTTTCACCAGGCTTTACCATTTATGAAAATTTCACATATTCTGAGTTGCAATGCATACACCAGACATTTCAGGCAGTGGACAGTTTGATTTGCACTGAAGAATTGTGTTTAGAGTGGAGCAGGTGTGGAAGTGGTTTGACAGAATCAGAGACGACCAATCAGAGCAGACTTAAGACTTTAAACCCTGAGGCAGAAAGAACATGATTATCTGCAGCTCTGAATCAAGGATTAGTTCTGTTCTAAGTTTACATTTTTGACCACCACATCCTGACCCACTCAAGGCTGAACAGTCATTTCTACAAGCTGAGATTATTCCTCAGTGTGAAAAGTGAGTTTGAAAAGTTGAGCTTTTGCTGAGTGAGTGGGCCTCCCACAGTGTTAGGCTCTAAAGTGTGTCCAGAAACAGGCGTGTTTATCTTTACACAACTCTGACACATTTATCAGAGGAGCGACAGAAAAGCTCCAGACCCCCCCCACAGACCTGTCCCAGACCCACACAGACCTGCCCCAGACCCCCACTGGCCTGGGTTTGGGATCAGGGGCAGATGAGCACATTGGATTGTTGCTGTGGTGGAATCGAGAGTCTTACTGGAGGTGAGTCCGATGAAGGGCAGGACTGCGCTGGCGTCTCGGTGCCTTCGATCTCCAGAGCTGGACTCCACCTCAGACAGAGCGCTCACAAGCTGCTGCTGCTGCGGCGGAGACACAGCGAACACATCCTGGGGCCTGGGCCGAAGAGACGAGGGGCCCCTAGGAGCCGCTGAGGGTGTGCAGGGGCCGCCATCACAATCTGCACAACACACACACACAGAACAGGGTTTGGTCAGAAGAGTGATTTGGGGAAAATGTGACTGAGCTGAGCTGAAGTGTGCATGTTCTTCTTGTGTGGTACTCTGCTTCATGACTGTATAAGACATAGTTCCTCTGGTGGATGAATGAGATGAGCCCAGATGAGAACAAGCGGAGAAAATGAAACCAGAAAATCACTGACTTTTTACTCTAACATCAGTGAGTCTAGATGGAGCAGTAACCCGGCCTTCTCCAAAGCTGAAAATGCTCTGGTTCACTATGTGATGTCATTAAGTGGTAGTTTTAAAGTTTACCAGACAATTGAACTAGTTTATTGTATAATTCTCTACTATTCAAAGTTAGTACATATTTATCAGGGTCTTTTGTTCACAGGTTTATTATTCTATATTATACTATTGTTAAAGAGAAGTGCGTAAGTAAGAATTGTATTGGATAGTAGTGTTTTTAAATCTTTGACTTGAAAACATTAGCTGCAGCTTACAGTTCAGACCATTACAAAGCTGATACTGGAGCAAACATTCTACTGAAGGTGAACGTGGTATTACCACATAGTGACATCATCAGGTGGAACAGTGAGTCATGAGTGTGTGTAATATGGATGTTTGTGTCAGAGACGATCACCACCAACCTGAAGCATCTGCAGGAAGAGCCGCAGAGGAGCCGAGCATCAGCAGGAGCGCCGCGCACCACCTGGACACAGCACGGACCGGGGTCCAGAAACCACCGGGGTCAGAACATGAACCAGACACAGCACGGACCGGAGTCAGAACCAGACACAGCACGGACCGGGTCAGAACCAGCGGGTCAGAAACCAGACACAGCACGGACCGGGTCAGAACCAGACACAGCACGGACCGGGTCAGAACATGAACCGGGTCAGAATGAGGTTAAATCAATGTTAAAGGAATCCAATAATCCAGTATAAACTATGTGTAGACATGTAGTTTGGGTGTTAGGGGGTTATAGACATAGACATATATTAGATGTCTATGTTGATCTGTATCAAACTAAAGCCACGCCTGCTGCTGAACACGTGTGTTGTATTTCACATTTTTGAGAACTTTTTAATCTTATAAAAAATACAATTTTCTTTTAAATGGAAATTTCTTTTATGTTGCAACCAATCCGGACTTTTATTTATTATTCTAACTGAATGTATAAGAATCATGCTATGGACGTTCAGTCTGAGACCTGCTTTATTGAGTTCAACTTTGTACTAACCCCGAATTATTTTGTTTTATTTAAAAAAATATTGAAAATCATCTCAACTTTGTTCCAAAACTTCTCCTATGACATTTTTCACTGAGTATTCACACATTTCCGTGGTCTCGTATGTTTATTCAATTTGATGAACTTATAAGACTTTCATACATTTCTAAACAAGTATAACAAATGAAAATGTTTTAAACTCGATTCAGTAACAACATCCTTGTAAAAACAGTGAAGGCGGCTCCAGCTTCAAACAAGAGAAAGATTGTCACAGTTTTAGTTTGAGCAGATTCAGAATAATTCACCGTCAGACCACACGGCATCGACAAACAAACAAACAAAAACGTAGGTCAGAAGACTCACTTGAGCAGCATGTCCACCGCTCAAACTCCAGCTCTGTCCGCAAAATATATCCAAACAAAAAATCCAAATACAAACTCCAAACAATACCGGAGGAAAAGCCCCGTGCAGTCCGCTAAAGTGAAATACTACGTCCTCGTGTGTTTGAAGGACCGCGCGGCTGACGCACTGACGCTGACTCAACGTGCTCACGCTGGTTTCAGGTGAGGAGCATGGCTGTGGGCGGAGCTTCAGCGCTGAACTATACAAGCTCCGCCCACCGCCCAAGTCCAACGAATCACAAACGAGCACAGGAACACCCAGGGCCGTGGACTCTTTTTGACTTCTGATTCAAGAAAGAAAGTCAAAACTTTAAAATCCACTTTTTATGTTCCTGTTTTAGTCACATTCCAGACCACGTAAGACCTCGATCGATTAATAGACCCATTTACTGTTAGTAAACAAAGATGGCTGCGTGCGCTAACTGGTGCCTGAGTGGTCCCAGTCTCAGGCTTTTAAAGCTACGCAGGTGCATTTTCATTAAAAAATTGCAAAACTCTCTTTAAAAACTCAATTTAACGAACAGCAGCGACTCCAGATCCATGTACAGTTATCTACTGAATGTTAGCATGACGTTAGTAAGTGTCTCGATACTTACGACCTGATATTTACTTATATTTGATGGAAAACTCATGTGCACAAGAGAAAAGCTTTGATATACAATCCCTTGATGAGTTTGACGACGTAATTTGTGGAAAAGCACAGGAGGTGAGTTAATGACATTGGTTAAGAGTTTTGTGTAAGTTGTGTTAATTATTTATCAATTATCAGAGGAGAATTAGACTCACAGTAAACTGCACCTGTTGGTTTATTTTGTGCTGATTTCCACAGAAGATTATTGTATAAAAGACTCTGAGGATATACTTACATGACTCTGAGGCATGTATTTGTTTTGATAGTGATCCCTCATTTTTTCTATAGATTTTAGCGGTAAGCTAGTTAGCCTGAAAAAATCAAGAATATAAAATGTGTCAATTGGTGCAAACCCAAGGAACACATTAGGAATGGTCAGAGCTTCGTTTGAAGTCATTGTTGAGTTTTCTAACCGTTTAATATCGTTAGTACAGCTTACTCATTTTGTATAGAAACTTATGGAGAAACTCTGCGGAGGCACCAGTGAGCTCCGCCCCCAAAATGACGTAGGCTCTGAACGGGTCTATTCAAGGCTTCAAAAATTACAATATAGCTACATTTCGTTCAAAATGGGTCAGTAGGACTAATTATATTTCTGTTTCCTGTTGTAGTTATTTTTGGAATGAAGAGGCGGGGCTTTATACATGATCTGATCTGTTATTATTTCTAAGCCGCCGTAGATCACGTTTGTGTTTTGTAATGAACAGTTATAGATCTTCTGGCTTTACAATAAAACATACTGTCATACGCACATTTTAGTCTTTTTCACTGACTTTTTACCAAATGTTACACAAAAACACAGCACACATTCACTTTAGTCTGTCATCTTAAGTGTCTTGGAGGGAACCTTGTCTGTAAAGTTCTTCTCGGAGTTTGAACCATGTCACAGCAGTGTCTCTCATCATGACTGACTTGTTTGGATTGAGTCCTGATGCTCTGAAAATGCACCTATCCACTGCATTGTGTGTGTTTACTTGTGATTTCTCTAAAATTGAGCAAAACATGTTGAGTTCCAAACGGTCATGAAAGCACTTTCCAACAACAACAACCTGTGGCCTATTAAAGTTTGTGTTTATTGATCTGCAGATGTCATGGTTTCTTCCTGAACATTCAGACACATCACAACCTTTCTCCTTTAAAGACGGGGATGCCTGATCTGTCCAATCAGAGCGAGGCTTTTCTGCTCTGTGCATACGATACATTTGTCCCTCTGCTGCAGTTCATAATAGTAGGCTGTTACTAAAGCACTTTGAACACACTTACTGTAAACACTATTATTATTAGTATTTGTTTTCTCAGTCTATTTAAAAATGATTCTGTCGTTGATTGAATGCTTCTGTTTCCCTGCTGTTCTAACACTGTGCGTTGCAACACTGGAATTTCCTTATTGTGTAACAAATAAAGGATGTTTTATGTTATCTTATGTTTCATTTATGACAATTCCATTTGTTAAATAACTTCTACACAGATCTGTCACACAGTGACACATTTTGACTGAACAGACAAAGTTTATGACACAAAAGTCAAGTAACAACGTGTGTCATTAGCTTTGGTTTGATGTAAACTTGTCTTTCCAACAAAAGACACAAACTCAGACCACTCAAGAATGTTTAGTATCTGCAGAGGTTTCGCTCTGCTGGGTGTGACCTCTGACCCCTCTTCATGTGATAATGAGCTGGTCTCTGCAGTGGGTCAGGAAATGTGCCCTGCCCCGCTCGTCAGCAGCTTTGTCCCACTGAATCCTCCCCATGAGCTGGTCCCTGGAGCAGCAGGAGGAGGTTTGAGAGAGAGTCAACACAGCTGCAGCCCAGATGAACACCTTCAGTGGACAGAGAAGACCTGTTCACACTGTTTAAATCCCCATGTTAGGCATGTTCACACAGAACAGGAACTATGCACTTTAGCTCCTGCTCTGAGGCAGGTACTTTCAGTCAGAGCAGAGATGTAAAAAAAAAAAAAAAAAATATATATATATATATATATATATATATATATAAATTACTTAAAAGCAAAATGTGTAAATAGTACTCTGCTGTTATTAGGAATACTTGTTTTATTGTTCTTTTCAGTGAAGCAGTTATGTACAAGAGAAAACAACTTAATGACCTATTTAAATGTTCCACACTATACACATGCTAATACTGAATATTGGAGCTGGAGGCTCCTGAAGCTACAGTCTAGCGCCCCCTAAAGAGGGAAGACAGAAGAGAGAGCTCCTTAATGGTCTGAATGTAGTTCTCATGTGTAAAAGTAATGAACTTTTTTATTTTTACTTTATCTTTATTAATCAGGATCAAAAGTCATTTAGATTAAAACAGTGTTTCAGTCTTTGAACAGATAACAGTCCAGCCTACTCACCACAATGTTGGGTTATTGATCCCAAATTAGTTCTAAACATAAAACACCATAAAGAAGTCCAGAGCATCTGAAGCATCAGCAGAGGCACCAACAAACTCAAGAACAGAAAAGATGCAGTGAGAAGTGTCTTGTTTCAGATGAGAGTTGTCTTTCATGTCCTGTGTTTGCTCTCAGACGAGTCTTTGCACTGGTGGAACGTTCTGCAGCACACACTTGGTCTCTCAGTCGCTCTGGGACTGGAGCTGTGGGCCGATCCAGAGCTGTGGGCCGATCCAGAGGCTGTGGGCCGATCCAGGAGCTGTGGGGCCCGATGTGGGCCGAGAGAGGTGTGTGGGCCGATCCAGAGGTCCAGAGGGTGACCCCAGAGGTGTGGGCCGAGAGAGGGTGGGCCTGAGAGGTGTGGGGCCGATCCAGAGGTGTGGAGAGGTGGGCCGATCCAGAGGTGTGGGCCTGATCCAGAGCTGTGGGCCGATCCAGAGGTGTGGGCCTGATCCAGAGATGTGGGCCTGTGAGGGGCAGACCGCTGTGGGAGGGAGACGTCGGCTGAATCCTGGGCAGTGTTTGTGGTCAGGCTCTCACTGGGACCCTGCACTGCTCCTCCTCACGTGTGCTCCAGCTGCATCACAGCTCAGAACGTCACGGCAGCAGGAGCAGAGACTGGCCCAGGTCAAACTCGGCCCAGCACGGGTCGGGTTTGACCCCTTTGGGTGGAGGTTTGTATCTGTTTGATTTAGATTTGTCCTGATCCAAAGACAACATATTATATTTCTGTTCTTCCTCATCCAAATGTTTTTAAACACTCCCTCTTTGACAAACACCACTAGCCCCACACCACCACCGCCCCACACCAGCCCCACACCACCACCGGCCCCACACCACCCACCCCACACCCCCCCACACACCCCACACCACCACCCCACCACCACCACCGGCCGCCACAACCACACCAACCGGCCCCACACACCTGCCCCACACCACCCTGCCACCACCACCACCTCCCCACACACCACCGGCCCCACACCACCTCCCCACACCACCTGCCCCACACCACACACCGGGCCCCCCACACCACCCCCCACACCACACCACCCGCCCCCACCACCACCGGCACCCACAGCCACCTGCCCCACACCGACCTTCCTCCACACCCACGCACACCGGCCCCACACCACCGGCCCCACACCACCCGGCCCCACCACCACCGGCCCCACACCAACCTCCCACACCACCGGCCCCACACCACCTCCCCCACACCACACCACCCGCCCCACACACCACCGGCCCCACACCACCGTCCCCGCACACCACCTGCCCACACCACCACCGGCCCCACACCACGGCCCCACACCACCACTCTCCCCCACACCCCGGCCCCACACCACCACTCGGCCCCACACCACCTCCCCCAACCACCACACCACCGGCCCCACACCAGCCTCCCCACACCCACCACTCACGCCCACACCCACTCTCCCCCGACACCCCACACCAACCGGCCCCACACCACCTCCCCCACACCACACCACGCCGCCCCACACCACCCACCGGCCCCACACCACCGTCGCCCCACCACCACCTGGCCCCACACCGACCACCGCCCCACACCACCGGCCCCACACCACCATCCGCCCCCCACACCGAACCGGCCCCACACCCCCACCTCGCCCGCACACGCACCACCGGCCCCCCCCACACGCCACCTCCCCACACCACACCACCGGCCCCACCACCACCGGCGCCCGACACCAGCGCTCCCCACACCACCCACCGGCCCCACCACACCTCCCACACACCGGCCCCCACACCAGCCTCCCCCACCACCACCTCCCCCACACCACCGGCCGCCACACCACCTCCCCACCACCACCGGCCCCACACACCTCCCCCACACCAACACCACCACCGCGACCGACGCTGTCGCCCCACGAGCCACCTGGCCCCACTACCACCACCGCCCCACACCACCTCCCCACACCACCACCACCCGCCCCAACACACAGCAAAGGACAAAACGCACGGAAATACTTAGTTTTGTTATTATTGAAACACTATAGATATTGGTGCTGTTACGTGGTCTGATTGTAGTTTCCATCCATAAAGTACTACTCAAAATGGTTCTCTGCATGGTTAGACTCATATTTACAGTTCAATTCGGATGTTGAGCTTGCGATCTGGATTGTTTTAAAAACTATTGTTGATGTGTATATTGAACAATTATGGTTCGATATTATTCCTTGTGGGATCAATGTCAGAGTGAATTTTCTCTCCCGATTCACAAACCTCATGCGTGAGTCCAGGTCGAGAGCCACTCCCAGTGTTTCGTTATGAATCGAGTATATTGTGATTTTAAACCCAATCAGTAATGCTTGCTTAAAGTCTATTAAAGGATTCTGACTGCAGAGGTCTTTCTTATGGCGTTATTATTGGCCATGTGATATTTTTCCTGAATCATTTTTGACTTTCATTTATTGTACTTGTATTGTCCATAAATAGTTACTCTGTTTAGAAATGTTTAGCTGGTAGACTCAAACCTTTATACATGAATTCAATTTTGGCAGGCTTTTAAAAAAGATGAAGTTACATACAAAATGTTTTTGACTTAAATATTCTCCATTTGATTATTTT